>JACVVK020000482.1:190000-270000 GCA_018292915.2 Batillaria attramentaria | reverse complement strand
TTGTTTGCCTACATAAGCCGCCGTTTCAGCGATGTTCAGCACTACACCAGCATGCCACCACGACAAAAGTTGAATGATAATTATTTGCAAGTGGTCCTTAACTTTTTGTGAAGGCTGTGACTTACCAGTCTGGCTTGTATAAGGTGCCATTGTGCAAAACTGACATTTTAACTCTTTGACGACGAAGCACAATTTCTAACACGCGATTTCCTATCCTATAGGAAATCGCGTGTTAGAAATTGTGCTTCGTCGTCAAAGAGTTAATGCACGGAGGGAGCTCTAGGGGTGGTATTCAGTTTTTTTGTACGTATGTGGCAGTGAGCTACTGAATAATAATAATAATAATAATGAGTATTGTATAGGCGCTTTACCCAATTTCCTGAATCGGCTCAAAGCGCCGCGAACTGAACCCAACACGCACGCTCACGTGAATCACACGCATTCTCTCACACACTTGACATAAACACATTACAATCACGTGGTGCGAAGGGTCAGCTCAGCTATTTAAATTTCGGGATTTAGAATTGCATTTATTTTTCAAATTTGGTGGGCTGAACATTTCCAAAGCAGAGAGGGAGGAAGCCGGAGTACCCGGAGAGAACCCCCGACGATCGGCCCGAATGAACGGTGCCACATACGAGAAGGAAAAATTCTTTGCCCCGAGTGGGACTCGAACCCTTGACCTCTCGCATTGGTGACAGGTCTCTTAACCACTAGACCACCGACACTCTTAATTTAGTAGAGTTGTTTTTTTTCCTTGTTTGGTAGAAACTGGTTACTGATAAACTCCACATACTATGTATGTATATCTCATCCTTGAATGATACATGTATGAGTAGCATGGCAAGATGTTTTTTGTGGTGGTGTTGTTTTTGTTGTTGTTTATTTGTTGTTGTTTTTTAAATATTTAGTTTTTTTTTTAACAATTTACTACTCAAGGTGCATTTATTTTTACCATCATTTTCTGTTAACGTACCATGCCTTTTTACAAACGATATTTGGCATTTACATCAGCCCTTGTTGTCAAAAAAAATAAAGACATATGCATGACATCAAAACACTGCTGGTCTAGATCTGTTCTGTTAAATGCTCATGTCACAGTATTACATTTATCTTAACTTACTTAACTTAATTCTCTCCACGCCATGAGGCGCATAAGGCTTGGACACCTTGCTTCCATCGTTTCCAGCCTGCACCGTTTCTTTCAATCTCAACCATCCTCCGCCACGCTGTCTCTTTGGGCGGCCCCGCTTCCTTCTTCCCTCAGGCGTCCACCCAAGGGCTACAGCACAATCATCTGTTGGTTCCCTCCTCAGCACATGGCCGATCCAGTTCCATCCTCACTTCGTCACTGACCTGCTCTGCCTCTGCCATCTCCAGAACTGTTTTGTTTGATATGTGTTGTTGCCATCTGATCCTGAGGATTCGCCTGAGGCACTTGGTCTGGAAGATGTCGAGTCATTTATCAGCCATATAATATTGCTTGCTTAGCAGCATAGTAATGTGCCTTATACAGGTCTACAAATACATTATCATACTATTCCTTTTCATGGTTATTTGCTTTTGAAATGCACTTATTATCTTCATATACCATTATATGTTATAACTCGTAACTGGTGTACATTTTGATATATGTACAAGTATACTACATTATTGTAATTGTCGCAAGATAGTGTCAACAAGTGGGGAGCCGGGGTGGTCGAATGGTAGAGCGTTGGACTTCTAATGCTCAGGTCGTGAGTTCGATCCCGGCTGGGGCCAAATATTTGTGCTGGCTTTTTCATCGTTGCCCCGTCTTTGATATCACCCTATGTGGTGGAAAAGGACGTTAAACCCCCACCCACCCACCCACCCGTGTCAACAAGTGATTGTAAAATGGATGCTGAAAAGTCACTGTTTTGCTGGGAGAAAAAGTTGTCGACAATCAGCCCTTTCACACAGTTTGCCAAATAGCTCAGCCTGGAGTTCGGACATTGCAGGTACGAAGATACAGAAAATGGAACCGTTGCATGTACTGACAGTTGGCGCTTAACAAAGTTCTATCTATATATGTTATTTACATTATCTGTTATTTGACATTAATTTTCACGCTAGTGTTCATAAACATTATCTCGTGTATGCGGCATAATGTTCACTGTGTGTGACATGATGAATAAACAATATGATAATGTAATTATGTGCATTATTTAGGCATATTTGGTCAAGTGACAGAAATATACACAGAGCTACAGACACACAAACAGGGGATTTGGTCTAGTGGTTAAGGCATCCGACTTCGGATCCTGAGCTGCCTGGTTCGAGTCCCTGGTGGGCAGGAATATAGCTGGATTTTTCAATACCATATCGAGTCAAATCCATGTGCAGACTCGTTTACGGTGCCCGTCTCGCCTTCATGTACACACACAAATATCAAGTGTGTATGCTAAAAATCCTACGTTCATCTTTTAAAGAAGAGTAGGCTGTGGCTGGTGGCGTGGTAAAACAGAAACACTGTTGCACGTATCAGAGTGAATAGCAGGGTGGAGGTTTGCACATAAAGTAGCGCTTAGCGGCAGCACGCTTTCACTGCTTCGTCCTCCAGCCCTGCGGCGCCATGAGCATCTTGGTAGAGATGGATACGTGCGCAGAGGAGAAGTCTACCATACCATACCATACCATACCATACCAGACACATACCCTGACACATACACAAATGCAGACACACGCACATTCAATCTTACAACCAAATGTCACACTAACTGAGAAATGTTTGAAATAGAAACGGAAACGGTAATGACTGCGAAGTGGTTACAAGTTAAGCAAATAAAAGCGACATAAAAGGGACAGAAACCACTTAACTTTGACAAAGGACGGCACTGGTCGACGTTTCGGCTTTCGCCTTCTTCAGGACATAAACAAATTTGTGTCGCTTTTATTTGAGAAACGTCTGTTTACAAAAACAAACAAAAAGAAGAAGAAAAACAAAATGGACACGTACACAAACACAACACACTGACAACAAAAGGAGAAAGTAAATAAACAATGTATCAAGATTCCACATATTTATTTCAAGATACCTGGTAGTCATTTTATGCTCGAGTAAATTCCAAAACGACAGAATGTACTGTACAATTATGATACAGCAATGATTAATACACTTTGCAAGTTCACCACATAAAGACAGAAGATCAAAAGCTGCCATGTGAAAACAACATCACCGTCAACAAGCTAGATTACACGCTACAGCGTTCAAGTACACTTTAAACTTAAAGATCCATCTAACAAAATTTCCACACTCACAAATCATTCTCAGCTCTTTTGGTAGTGTCTGACAGCATGCATGTATCAGCTAGACGCCTGCACAGTGACAGCATCTCAGACTATCACTGAGCCAACAGAAAATCATGAAGTCAACTTCATTTGCCGCCATCACTGAGTGAAGGAGCTTCCGGCTGTCTGAATGTTTGCTTGCTAAGCCCGCACATGGTAGTCTATTGCATTCAGAGCTATACTATTCAATCAGGGCATAAGCCTGTCCATGATCCAAAAGGTTGAAACGTGGGAGGCATTTAGTCACGAAGTTGCAAAGCCATGTGAGCATGTCTGCACAGCAGATGTTTGACGTCATGGGCGTCCAGGAGCATGCTCCATCAAAATTTTAAAAAAAGAAAAAAAAAGAAGAACAAACAAAGAGACTAATTTCTGTGCAGTTTGTTGCATTTTGACATGATTTAAGTGCTTCAGAAGAGGTTACACTTTTTGTTTTGTTTTGAGGAAACATTTTTTAATTTAAAATCTGTGCAGTTTGGTTCGTTTTGGCACGATTTCAAGTGCTTCTGAGCAGGCAGCACTTTCACAGGGAAGGGAAATTTTTAGCCACAGATGGAAGATTTTAAACCCTGGTTCATTAAGACTATTTCCAGCATGCATGCGATCTCACAAGTGCAGCAGTTCCAAAACATAAACAGCATAGTAGTCTTGGAATATGCACATTTAACCTGACGGCTACATCGCTAAAAAACTTCTTAGTCCTACATCGTGTGAAACAACTTACCCATGTTTTTTACATAGGTAATTTTCGACTTATTCCTAGTCCTACGTCGTGGGAAACAAATGACCCATGGTTTTTACATAGGTAATTTTCGACTTATTCCTAGTCCTACGTCGTGGGACACAAATTACCCATGGTTTTTATAAAGGCAGATTGTAGCTTATTCCTAGTTCTACATCGTGGGAAACAAATTACCCGTGGTTTTTATATATAGGCAATTCACAACTTATTCTTATTTATTGTTTAATTACTCAGCTAATTACAAGTTAAACAACACAATTTTTGGCATGAACATAGTCAAACCATTTATTGACAAATTTCAAAGGTGTGACCTAAATATTGACCGAGATACGTTCATCTAAAGCAATGTGTGTGCAACTTTTTACCCACGACGTAGCCGGAAGGTTAAGCGCCATTCACTTTTCAGTCATGATCAGCCAACATCACATCACAATATGCAGTGTCCACATTGAGCACACCTACAAGCAAGTAGCATCTTCAGCATCTACATGGCTTGCCACATAAATTCTGTCACTTTGTTAAACCTTCAGATGCATTGGGCATACAATGAAAATGCAGAACCGTGCCTGCCATATGCAGGAAACCTCTACCCTGAATACTGATGTCGAGTAGAGAGGCCTGTTTCTTGACCATGACAGCGAATACCCTTACGGGAAAAGTTTGAGCAATACCCATAGTCCTGAATATCTAAATGAGGCAAGTGTTAAACATATTACACAAGTAGTGAAGCTAATTAATGTGTAACAGAAAAGGAAACGGTAATGACTGCGAAGTGGTTACAAGTTAAACAAATAAAAGCGACATAAAAAGGACAGAAACCACTTAACTTTCAGAAAGGATGGCACAGGTCAACGTTTCGGCTTTCGCCTTCCTCAGGACACAAACAAATGGGACATAACTTCAACTTCCCATTTGTCTGTGTTTACATCCACTGTGTGAGAGAATGCGTGTGATTCACGTAAGCGTGCGTGGTGGGTTCAGTTTGTGGCACTTTGAGCCAATTCATGAAACTGGGTAAAGCGCCTATTCAATACTCATTATTATTATTATTATTTGTGTCCTGAGGAAGTTGAAGTTATGTCCCACTTGTTTGTGTCCTGAGGAGGGCGAAAGCCGAAACGTTGACCTGTGCCGTCCTTTGTGAAAGTTAAGTGGTTTCTGTCCTTTTTAACGCCGCTTTTATTTGTTTAATTACAGTGTGGTTTTTCAAGCAACATGAGAGCCCATAACCTAAGCCATTGTCACAGTCACAAGCACAACGCAGAAGGAACACAAAATGGGAAAACATCAAAACTTATCTCTGCACAACACAACTGTCCACTCCCTGGCCTGACACCAGTTTCGCGTGCACAATTTGAAAGGGGGGGGGGGGTGGGGTGTTTAACATCCTTTTCCACCAAATACGGGTGATATCAAAGACGAGGCAACGATGAAAAAGCCAGCACAAATATTTGGCCCCAGCCGGGATACGAACTCACGACCCGAGCATTAGAAGTCCAACGCTCTACCATTCGGCCACCCCGACTCCCCTGAAAGCATGAGCAAAAGCATACCATGGACACATTACTTCGTGGGTGCCACTGTAAGGAAGCTTTCCTTGTTATGCCTCATCACATCCAGGGTGGCACTTGCAGTGCTGTAGTTCCTGGGCCTGATTAACGCAGGACAATACACGCTGTTCTGTTACAAAGTCCCAAATCACATGGTCCTCCACAGCAGCATCATACCTCATCCTCACGCACAAAAAACAACAACAACAAAAATTGCCTTAACTTATGAGCCCTCTGTGGATTCCACCCACCACAGCGGGTAGTAAAAATGACCGTGAGTTTTTCCGGTGCTACTCAAGAGCACCACCAGAAGAGAGTGTTTCCATTCAGTAGGACCAAATCTTTCCAGAATTACGAAGTGTTTCTAACGTTCTTGCCGGTGTCGAAAAATGGGGCTGTTCATCAACCTTAAAAAGACTCTAACACATTACACGTGCATGCTCATATTTCAGACACAGGACTTTACATGGGAGCAACCATCGTCAGAACTTGTGAGAGGAGTAGCACCAACAACATGCAGCCATTTTAACTACCCCCCCCCCCCCCCCCCCCAACAACAACAAAAAACCCCAAACCAGTTCATCCCTTCAGTTGATCATCTCAAGCACGAGATCGTTGATCTGAATTGAGCCATCTAGTGTCAGAGAAAGGAATCGCTCAGCAGCCTTGGCGCTGACCGTGCGCAACGCAGGAAGCCGGAGGAGCATCTTGCCAAAGCGCCGATGGTCGCCGGGGAAACGGTGAGCCATGTAGCGACGCAGGGAGTCGAGAATGCGAGCCTGGAGGCTCATCACTCGGATTTTGTCTTGAATTCCACCAGCATCTGAAAATATTGTCAACTTGTACTGGTATGATGACTAATATGATAATGATGTGGATTACAGAGGTGCTTCGCAAAACTGCCTAGCTTACAGTGCAGTGTGCAGACTGAACCCTAGCAAGCACGCCCACGTGAATCACGCACATTCTCTCACACACAGGACCATCAGCATATCACAATCTCAAGGTGAGATCTTGAGCCGTACAAAAAAATCACCTACTGGTAGTGGTACAGTAACTCCTACTGGTTCACTCCACTTAATATCTGACTGTGAAGTCATATGGTTCATCCCACGTCCCTAACAATTACCTTATAATGGGGCGGTTGGTGGTCTAGTGGCTAAGAGACTTGACACCAATGCAAGAGGTCAGGGGTTCGAGTCCCACTCGGGACAAAGAGTTTTTCCTTCTTGTATATGGCACCGTTCATTCGGGCCGATTGTCGAAGGTTCTCTCCAGGTACTCCGGCTTCCTCCCCCTCTGCTTTGGAAATGTTCAGCCCACAAAATTTGAAAAATAAACGCAATTCTAAATTCCGAAATTTAAATAGCTGAGCTGCCCCTTTGCGCCACGTAATGTGTTTGTGTCCAGTGTGTGAGAGAATGCGTGTGATTCACGTGAGCGTGCATGTTGGGTTCAGTTTGCGGCACTTTGAGCCGATTCATGAAACTGGGTAAAGCGCCTATACAATACTCCTTATTATTAATATTATTAATGCTTGAAGGACACCGTTTAACTGCACTCAAAATGCTGGTGGAAGACCAGCAAAACCGTTTGAGTAAAAATGACAAAACATGAGCCTAGAATGTTGAGTGGTGGAATATGGGAGCACTTAACAAACGAATGTGTTTATCATCAATATTATTTAACTGTTGTGGGGCAAGTACAGACTGAGACATTGTCACCCGCACCCTCAATTACTGCCTGCATTTTCATTCGCAGGTTTCATCGTCGTCGTCGTCTTCTTTTTTAAATTTTTATCTGCAGTTACCATCGCTAATCATACTCACAGGAAATTTAACAAAAACAAACCTGGGTATGTGAGCACGATGGCATTGAGCACGCAGAACTCTGTGAGGTCAAGGTTGATTTCAGACAGACGGCTCGCGAAGTCGACTGTGGCGTTGACTAGCTCTTTCCCCCAGCCCATCGACTGGCACTCCTCAAGGGAGATAATTATGTTGTCGGCAAATCGGATCATGTTCTCTAACCCCATCGATCTGTGACACATTTGTTTCACAAAGTTCTGAATTAACCCAGAAAATAGAAGAAAAAAAAGAAAAAAAAAAAGAGGTGGAAACTGTGCCACAGTAAAACGTGGCAAAATTATGCTAATCTGACATGGAAATTTTAGTTTCAAATGAGTTACCAGGGCTAAGAGGTTGGTTTTGACAATAACAATGAAGGCAATTTTCACGGCGCCTATCCTCTGGTAAACTCTGAGCGCCTCACAAACGGGGCAAAAAGGTGGGTGTGGAGCGCTGTGCAAGCAAGCAAGACCAGGCCTCTTCACACCCCGAGTGCCTGCAGCGAGCTCACGCGCTCGCTGAGTGAATGTTTTTGTTCACACACTGGTTTTACAGTTTCAAGAATGTTCAGCTTTTCTGGCAAAATGCGCGGTAGGAGGTTTGGCTGGTAAAGTACAGTCCATAGGAAACAATGGCTGAGATGCGCAAACCCAATTCCCACATACGTTCCCAGCCCTACAAACACCACCAAACCATCAGCGAGAGAGGTGACAAAGTGTTGGTGATGTACCTGTATGCGAGACGGAAGACGTTCAGTTCCATGAACGCAGACTTGAGCAGCGCCATCTGGTCTCCTATTTCAAGGTCTTGAAATCCTGTATACAATCATAAATACAAATAAATATGTATAAATTTATATAAATATTTTCTTCAACACAGATGCAGGCAAACCACAAATGAATACTTAGAAACTAAAGTGGAAAGCAAACTAACAAAAAAGGCAAGTGTTAATAGGCCGGGGAATTGCTGAAGGAAATAAAAAAGACTGAAACCTAGGCTGGGCTGCAGCAGCAGCACACTACTGTGCGACCTGGGAAGCAACGCCCCACTTCAGAATTTAAATTTTTTTTTTTTTAGCATTTTTAAAGGCATTTAGTTGCCTGTACTGGCACCCTGAGGGAAAATTTATACTGCCTTGGTACTGATATATGCAAGCCTTCAAAACTGAAGACAGTGAAGTCCCATACACTAAATTACATGTACGTATTATATGTGCAACCTTTTTCCCTGTCCTTTTCTTGGCTGAAACTTGGATTTTTTTTTTTTTTTTTTTGGGGGGGGGGGGGGGGGCTGAAAGGATAGGAAATTTGACTGAAAATTGCCAAATGGCGGACAATTCCCTGGCCTGGTTAACAGCACAGACGCAGGCATGCACACACAGAACCCACCATACACCTGCCCACCAAACAGACAGACGAACATCTCACCTGGCACTTTCTTCGCCCACTGCACGATAAATTTAAGCTCGACATAACCGTACTGCATCAGCTCATTGACTGACAGGGAAGCATTTAAGCCACCTGCAAGACAGAACGAAAAAAGAAAAACATTATTCACATATCATATGTGTGCTGTAAAACTCTCTTGCTGCCGAACTGTGACCTTCAACCTGCCAAACAAGCTTCAACATACATTATCATTATGACTGTTAATGTTATCTCATGCACATTAAATATTCATGCATGCGTGTGTACAAGTTTTCTGTTCTTATTTACTACTAAATCAATATATTGCTGGATGTGTCGGGATGCACCAGCCAAACTTCCATCCATGGGCCAGTTAAACAAACTGAACTGAACTCTGACTGAAAAGGCAATTAAGGCAGCACAAATAAGTGTGCACTGAGTTTTTAATGCACTATGCCATGGTGCTTTTAAAAAAAAAAAAGAAAAAAAAAAAGGGGGGCAAATTTTATACCTTGACCTCTTCCACACTGACCATGCTCAGCCTTGGGGATTCTGTCTGGTCTTGCGGCCACCAATTTGTCGACAAGAGAATCGTGGAACTCTTTGAACTCGCCTCCACCCTCAGGGCCGCTGGGAATGCTTCCTGTCGTCGCCATGGAAATCGGGTCTTCTGTTCGTTGTCGCTTGTGTCGGTGCTTTCCTCCTGGAGACCTGTCCTCTCTCACAGCTGAAAAGAAACCAAAAATTGCATAAGGTAAATTATAGTTTCATAATATTAATAACAACTACCACGTGTATTACATGGGTGCTTTACCCAAGTTTTTTGGCTCAAATCGCTTTAAGCTGAACACAAAACGCACACTAATGTGCATCAAGCGTGACCTCTCACACAGTGGACACAAACACCTTACATAATATTACATGCAGGCTGGGGAATTGCTGAGGGGAAAAAAAAAAAAGACTAAAACCTACACCGGAGTGCAGAGCAAGCACCCTGCTAGGGAACTATGGGGGCAATGACCCACTTAAGAAAACAAATTTTAGCATAAAAATGTTTAGTAGCCTCTCCTGGCACCCAGAAGTAAAATACTGCCTTGGTACTGACATGCAAGTCTTCAAAAATGAAGTTTGACTATGAGATGGCATTACATACAGTACCATGATACATGGCAGTGTGTGCAACCTTTTTCCTCCTTCCTTTTTTTTTTTTTTTGCTGAAACTCAGATTTTTTGGCTGAACGGATAGGAAATTTGGCTGAAAACTGCCAAATGACTGAAAATTCCCCAGTCTGTATATTACGCATGAGTAAACTGGATCCCCCCCATGATCCCAAAGTCGGAAAAGTATGTAGTATTTAGTGACTAAGTGGCAATGTGGCGTTAATGTTGTGCTAGGGGTGTCTGGGGGCATGCTCACAGCCCCAGAAACGTTTTACAATTAGGACTCAAACCTGTGCAATTGGGTGTATTTGGCATGATTTAAAGTGATTCTGAGGGCGAAACACACTTTTGGGGAAGGAATATTTTTTGCCAAAGGTGGTAATCCGCCGAAAGGGGGAAGATTTTAAGTTCTGCCACACACACACACACACACACATGCGCGCACCCTTTTATGTCTAGTACTATTATTTCCATCTGGACAGACCCTCATCACCCTCATGCACAACATCTCACCTTCCTTCTTCATCCCCATCACCAGACATTTGTTAAATCTGCAATGCTGGCAGGAGTTGCGTGTGAACTTGTTGATGATACAGTTGCCAGTGTCTTTGCATTGGTACAACAGGTTCTTCTGCACCGTACGCTTGAAAAACCCCTTGCAACCCTCGCAGGAGTACACAGAGTAGTGGTAGCCTGAGGCGCGATCGCCGCAGACGTAGCAGGACGCGGATGAGCCGTCACCTGATGGGGCCATTACCTGCAGGAAAAAACATAGTGTGCGTGTAATTATCAAATAAAATGGTCCATGATCCATCCACCATCTTCAGACTACGAACTGGACACTGCAGACTGCGTGCCCACCTGTGCCGCCTTGGGCTGTCACACTCACCAGACTGTCCGTGCGGAACAGCCCCTCAAACCCCGGAACACATTCTGCAGTCCTGCCCCCTTTTCAAAGAAGCAAGGACACAACACTGGCCGAACGGAGCCACACTGGCAGAGAAACTCTGGGGCAGCAAAACAGACCTCTTGAAGACCACTGCTTATATAAAGACCACAAACCTAATCATCTGAGGCGGAGTCCAGAACAGGGAACGCAGAAGAAGAAGAAGGTCCATGATCCAAAAGGTGGAAAAAATTTGCAGCAGTTAGTGACGAAGTAGCAAATCCATGAGGATGAACTATGATAGGGATTTAAAACAAGTTTTTTTTTTTGTTTTTTTTTTTTAAATCTGTTTCATCTGGTGCATTTTGGGCACAATTTTAAGCACTTCAATTACAATTGAAAGGGGCAAACACAATTTTTGGGGGGAGAAACATTTTTAGCCTAAGGTGGAAATCCTCCAAAGGGGAGAAAGATTTTAATTTAAACCCTGAATTATCCATCTCGTCCAGTTCCATTTAGGTAATTCTTAATCACACCTTAGCCTCCTGTCATCAGAACTCACTGAGTAAAAAGAAAACAAAATGCAAATAACCTCGCTACACCTGAGCTTTCATCCTGAGTCATCAATTATTATCCAAAAGTCAAATGCTGCAATCGACGACTCCACTTGGTAAGCCTCGAGGCCAAAGCCCTTCCCCTTTACTCTGCCGGATGTTGGCAAAAACACAGCATGTCCACGACGTTGTTACTGTATTCAGGCATATCTAGGCTGAAAGTAGTTCCAAGCTGTTTTGGTGGTGTTAAGTATCATCCCACTTTGACGCCTGCACACTTACAGCTTCTCACAGGTTGGCGCTGATTCAACAGCAGAAACACAAGCCATAAAGCACAGTCTCTGCTTTAGACTCCAGAGTGCTTCGTGAATATGATTATGACCTACCTCTGTGCTTGCGCTGGGAGTGATGGCCCCTGGCATCCAGCTGCTCTCGTCCCCTGTGTTCTCCTCATTGGCAGTCCAGCCAACGTTGGACCCATCCACATCCAAGGTCATGACCTCTACGTTGGCTGATGGTGTGTATGTTGGGTCTGCTGTTGCCACGGAGACACTGATGCCATTATCTTGCAGAACCTGGTTGAAAGTGAAATTCCCGCTAAGCATTACAAAACAATACACATAAAAACACTCATCAGTATAATTTGCATGTGATACTCCCTTTCAAAATATTTGGCACTGCATAGAATTAGACACCAAACTATTACTTCTACCCTGTGAAATCTGTAACACTAACAGTGTCACAACCAAACTATTACTTCTACCCTGTGAAATCTGTAACACTAACAGTGTCACAACCAAACTATTACTTCTACCCTGTGAAATCTGTAACACTAACAGTGTCACAACCAAACTATTACTTCTACCCTGTGAAATCTGTAACACTAACAGTGTCACAACCAAACTATTACTTCTACCCTGTGAAATCTGTAACACTAACAGTGTCACAACCAAACTATTACTTCTACCCTGTGAAATCTGTAACACTAACAGTGTCACAACCAAACTATTACTTCTACCCTGTGAAATCTGTAACACTAACAGTGTCACAACCAAACTATTACTTCTACCCTGTGAAATCTGTAACACTAACAGTGTCACAACCAAACTATTACTTCTACCCTGTGAAATCTGTAACACTAACAGTGTCACAACCAAACTATTACTTCTACCCTGTGAAATCTGTAACACTAACAGTGTCACAACCAAACTATTACTTCTACCCTGTGAAATCTGTAACACTAACAGTGTCACAACCAAACTATTACTTCTACCCTGTGAAATCTGTAACACTAACAGTGTCACAACCAAACTATTACTTCTACCCTGTGAAATCTGTAACACTAACAGTGTCACAACCAAACTATTACTTCTACCCTGTGAAATCTGTAACACTAACAGTGTCACAACCAAACTATTACTTCTACCCTGTGAAATCTGTAACACTAACAGTGTCACAACCAAACTATTACTTCTACCCTGTGAAATCTGTAACACTAACAGTGTCACAACCAAACTATTACTTCTACCCTGTGAAATCTGTAACAGTGTCACAACCAAACTATTACTTCTACCCTGTGAAATCTGTAACACTAACAGTGTCACAACCAAACTATTACTTCTACCCTGTGAAATCTGTAACACTAACAGTGTCACAACCAAACTATTACTTCTACCCTGTGAAATCTGTAACACTAACAGTGTCACAACCAAACTATTACTTCTACCCTGTGAAATCTGTAACAGTGTCACAACCAAACTATTACTTCTACCCTGTGAAATCTGTAACACTAACAGTGTCACAACCAAACTATTACTTCTACCCTGTGAAATCTGTAACACTAACAGTGTCACAACCAAACTATTACTTCTACCCTGTGAAATCTGTAACAGTGTCACAACCAAACTATTACTTCTACCCTGTGAAATCTGTAACACTAACAGTGTCACAACCAAACTATTACTTCTACCCTGTGAAATCTGTAACACTAACAGTGTCACAACCAAACTATTACTTCTACCCTGTGAAATCTGTAACACTAACAGTGTCACAACCAAACTATTACTTCTACCCTGTGAAATCTGTAACAGTGTCACAACCAAACTATTACTTCTACCCTGTGAAATCTGTAACACTAACAGTGTCACAACCAAACTATTACTTCTACCCTGTGAAATCTGTAACACTAACAGTGTCACAACCAAACTATTACTTCTACCCTGTGAAATCTGTAACAGTGTCACAACCAAACTATTACTTCTACCCTGTGAAATCTGTAACACTAACAGTGTCACAACCAAACTATTACTTCTACCCTGTGAAATCTGTAACACTAACAGTGTCACAACCAAACTATTACTTCTACCCTGTGAAATCTGTAACACTAACAGTGTCACAACCAAACTATTACTTCTACCCTGTGAAATCTGTAACACTAACAGTGTCACAACCAAACTATTACTTCTACCCTGTGAAATCTGTAACACTAACAGTGTCACAACCAAACTATTACTTCTACCCTGTGAAATCTGTAACACTAACAGTGTCACAACCAAACTATTACTTCTACCCTGTGAAATCTGTAACACTAACAGTGTCACAACCAAACTATTACTTCTACCCTGTGAAATCTGTAACACTAACAGTGTCACAACCAAACTATTACTTCTACCCTGTGAAATCTGTAACACTAACAGTGTCACAACCAAACTATTACTTCTACCCTGTGAAATCTGTAACACTAACAGTGTCACAACCAAACTATTACTTCTACCCTGTGAAATCTGTAACACTAACAGTGTCACAACCAAACTATTACTTCTACCCTGTGAAATCTGTAACACTAACAGTGTCACAACCAAACTATTACTTCTACCCTGTGAAATCTGTAACACTAACAGTGTCACAACCAAACTATTACTTCTACCCTGTGAAATCTGTAACACTAACAGTGTCACAACCAAACTATTACTTCTACCCTGTGAAATCTGTAACACTAACAGTGTCACAACCAAACTATTACTTCTACCCTGTGAAATCTGTAACAGTGTCACAACCAAACTATTACTTCTACCCTGTGAAATCTGTAACACTAACAGTGTCACAACCAAACTATTACTTCTACCCTGTGAAATCTGTAACACTAACAGTGTCACAACCAAACTATTACTTCTACCCTGTGAAATCTGTAACAGTGTCACAACCAAACTATTACTTCTACCCTGTGAAATCTGTAACACTAACAGTGTCACAACCAAACTATTACTTCTACCCTGTGAAATCTGTAACACTAACAGTGTCACAACCAAACTATTACTTCTACCCTGTGAAATCTGTAACACTAACAGTGTCACAACCAAACTATTACTTCTACCCTGTGAAATCTGTAACAGTGTCACAACCAAACTATTACTTCTACCCTGTGAAATCTGTAACACTAACAGTGTCACAACCAAACTATTACTTCTACCCTGTGAAATCTGTAACAGTGTCACATTTATCAAGCTGTAAACAGAAAAACAGAAGTGGAATCTGCAAATGCATATCATTGGCCAGTTTGTTCATCAAGACACACTGACCTGTTGATTGCTGCTGGCGATGCTCGTGGGATGGATGCTGCCATGATGTGCTGTGGTCGGGTTGTCACTGTGCATTATAATGACAATGTTGTTGTCGTTATCCAGCTGGGAACTTGCCATACCGGACCCATCCACTACAGACTGTGAGAAACTGCTGCTCTCCATAGCATCGGAGTCTGCAGAGTCTTGTGAAAAACCTCCACTCTCCATTTCTGCGACACGAAATGCATTACATATAAATGTGCAGGTGAGTGCTTTACATTGCAAAATGTAATCATAAGATGTAACTTGTTTACCCCATGCAGCACAATGACAGTGGTCAACAGAGTTGAACAAACATGTATAAGACAAGTTTTCATTGTGATTAGACACTGAACTTAACTTCCAGAACTTGTAGAAGCCTCTAGTCTAACTGTGTCTGTGATACACGCGAGATTCAGTTTTATAAACATGCGCGATCACTCTCGCAGCCTGGGTTCTCCCTTTCTAAGGCATGCTTATCTGGCACTCGGACCCGTGCAATAATTTGACAACGTTACAGGATGCAGGAATAAGGTCATCTAAGCGTCTTGATTATACTTACATGCTTTGAAATGAGGTGGTTGCTGCAAATAATGAAGAAGAATACCTACAGTCAACGACGTACCTGACCGACGCGCAGCAGAAGCTGAAGCTGTCTTCTAGAACGGTACCCTTCCAGAACAGAAATGTGCTCTTTGTGGATTCAAACCTTTTCAAGATATACAACATTTTAATTCAAAATTACACCACTCACTTAACCCGTAACAGAACATTGTCTTTGCATAATTTAAGTGTATCTGAAGAGATCAAATAAGAGGCAATATAGTTCATAAGCAAAATTTTTAAATGGTTCAATCTTTTTCGTTTGCTACTAACATGCACATGACTTCCGGCTATCACAGAAACGAAACCATTTTTCAGTAGCTGAAGAGAGCAGGTAATCATGTGAATCATGTGATGAGTTTACGGCAGATGTCAGCGCTTTAGAAGTACACCATGCACATTGCTGATGGCTCCGTGTGTGGCTAGTACATCTGCTTGGTCTATGATTGCTTTTATTTCGTCTGGAGGCAGTCAAAACCGATGAAAAATGGCAGGACAAAAGATCCGTCTCCTCATTGTTTTGTCTTCCGTGTTTTCCCTCAAAACAACGGCCCAGCCGCAGTACGTTAATTTTGTCCGTGAAGATGGAAGTCAGATTTCAAGATTGCAAGCAGGACAGAACAAAGCTCACTCGAGACTCAAAACAAACGTGGGATCAAGCCTGCCAAGGACCAGGTTCTGGAGCTTAGGTCTAGAGCCTAATTTGACCACCCAAGTGGTTCACGCCAACTTCACAGACAACTACACGTACACTTTGAACTTGGAACATCAGTATCTTTTCATCTATTCCTACAATGAAACAAACAAAGTGAGTTACTTAGTATTTACATACATGTGTGTGTGTGTGTAATGTAATCAGTAACGATTTGATCTTTTACTGACAGTAGGTTGTATACATTTGCCAAACATCCGTCCTACTAATTACCGAAAACAACGAAACGACCGAAAACAACTCTTAATACGGATAGAACGCGGTTCAAACATCAGGGGTCGAAATTCTCCGCCGTTCGGCTGATTTCCGCTTTTTAGAAATCCGTTTCCGCCTAAACGAAGTGCGGTTCCGCCGGAAAAAAAAAAAATCGGAAAAAACATTTCCCAGTAGTACGCTTTCCGCCAACGGTGCAAATCCCCCCTCGCTACGGTCCTGGCAAGACAGCGATTTGTATGGCCCACCCCCTACTGTGCACGCGTGACCGCGGACAAAGACAGGGCAATTAGCGTATCGCCCCCGAAGCACCACTGCAGCTATGCGGGTAGTTATCACCTCATCCGCCAGTTCCGACGTCCGAGCCTTTACACCTGTCAAATCACTGACCATTGTTTTCACAAGACACCCTATCAGGCGTATGTCAGTCGGTGCGTGTTTCTTTGTGTGCCAGTGTATGTGAGCGAATTAAGGCGGATATTTGATAGGTATGGTGTGGTTACAAATCCGACCCCCTTGTTTTCATGTTTGACAAAGAAAACGGAAACTGCGAATTAAGCCGGACTAAACTCAGCGATTTGACACATAGCAAATCGGCAACGCCGGGATGTCTCAGTCTGTACGTCGTTTGGACACACGCGTGTGTGTGTATGTGTGTGTGTGTGTGTGTGTGTGTCATTGCCATCGTGACGGTGAGAGAAAGGGAGAGACTGTGATGCCGCTGCAAGTCAACCGGACTAAACTCAGTGATTGACAGCAAACCGGCAACGCCGGGATGGATGTCAGTACGTCGTTTCGACAGGTTATCCGTTCCGCAAATTTAGGTAAAGTCGCACAATCTTGATTGCTGAAAGACTCCACAGAAACACCAGACTCTGCTACTGAGTCACATTTATGCTTGTACCAATTATGCCATGATCTCTACGGTTGACTTGCGCTTTCGGGGAGTGGTCCGGACACCACCGTGAGTTTCTGTGACTTGGGCGACCAACTCAGTTACTACTCACCGAGTGAGGCTCTACTGTAGAACAAAACTCTGTTTCAGAGATGTAAATCAGTGTCATGGCTTATCTGAAGTTGAGAGTAGTCTGAATGATGCATGAGTGACCTCAAGCATTGTCATTGTGGGGAACATGCTCTTTTAAGGGCTGTGTGAAATTGAATGAAGACCACAAAAACAAAGTTGTTTGGTGGTATGATAAATAAAAAAAATAGCATATCTTTTCTGAATTTTTTCATCCCAGATTGTGCGCAATTTTGCAGTCAGAATGCACCAGATTGCACAGATTTTAATCTAGATTTTAAAAATTTTCCCGGGGGAGCATGCCCCCGGACCCCCCTAGGTAGGGCGCCTTCGGCGCTACGCAGTCGTGGCTCCGCCACTCCTCTCAAAATTTTCCTCTTTTTTCATCCTGGATCATTTCTACCCCTGAAACATAGAAATAACAACACACAAACATGATTAAAGGTGAAAAAAGTGGCCTTAAAAAAGCTAAAAGAAAAAAAAAAAGGTGATATTGCAGAAAATAACCAGTCCGGACCAGAGTCGCTTCCCTTGGGAGACAGGTTCATTTCGTCCTGTTCTCTTGGAGTGAATAAGTACTTTTTTCCTTTAAACTAGTTTAATGCCTCTTTTTCACCTTTAATCATGTTTGTGTGTTGTTATTTCTATGTTTTAACTGCGTTCTACCCGTATTAAGAGTTGTTTTCGGTCGTTTTCGGTTGTTTTCGGTAATTAGTAGGACCCGCCAAACATTACTGCGGCATTTTAGACAGGGATATTTTCAATTTCTGTGCATAGAAAAGGAGTTACGCCAAACATAGCTTCATCTGTTGTATGTGTTGTAATTGTGTAGATTTTTCACATGTGATCGGTGAATCTTACAATGGTAAATTTACCACAGACAACAGCGGTGCGGGTGTCTGTTGCCAGTACAGATGCAAACGGGACGTTTCCAATCATGTTTGTGGTGCGGCAGCAGGAGGGGATCTTGTCATGGCAGGTCCCCATCTACATTGATTACACGTACGTCTTAAGTAATCCACTAATGATCAATAACTCTTACATAACAATGCTCTGTTAAAAAGACTGAGAGAGAGAGAGAGAGAGACCTGCTGTCTTAAAAACACACACACACTGCATACACACACATACACAGGGAGATGTTATTTGGGCAAAAGAATAACTTCCTTCTTTACCTACTTGATATGAATAAACAACATCACTGTTGCCCCTTGGGAGTACTTCATACTGACTGTTCCTTTACTCTAAGTTTTTAACTGTATCGGGGAGCCGGGGTGGTCGAATGGTTGAACGTTGGACTTCTAATGCTCGGGTCGTGAGTTCGATCCCGGCTGGGGCCAAATATTTGTGCTGGCTTTTAGTTTTTCATCGTTGCTCCGTCTTTGAAATCACCCTATGTAGTGGAAAAGGACGTTAAACCCCCAAACACCCACCCTTTTAACTGTATCTTGACCTGTGTGTTTCAGTTTTGCCTACCCTTTTGTCAGTCGGACGCTGTGTCCTGTTGACAAAATCCGCCGCAAAACCATGACATCTGAGCAGCTCATTTTTGTTGACGTGTCCACCATGTCAAGGCACAGCGCCAGTTTCAACCTGTCAGCTGAACTTCTTGAGGACTTTCAGTTGAGGTGAGGAGTTTGTTTGCCTAGCATACCCGTATGTATCTGAAGTACGGTCCTACTAATTACCGAAAACAACGAAACGGCCAAAAACAACCGAAAACAACTCAATACGGATAGAACGCGGTTCAAACATAGAAATAACAACACACAAACATGATTAAAGGTGAAAAAAGCGGAAAAAAAGGTGATATTGCAGAAAATAACCAGTCCGGACCAGAGTTGCTTCCCTTGGGAGACACGTTCATTTCGTCGTGTTCTCTTGGAGTGAATAAGTACTTTTTTCCTTTAAACTAGTTTAATGCCTCTTTATTCACCTTTAATCATGTTTGTGTGTTGTTATTTCTATGTTTTAACTGCATTCTACGCGTATTAAGAGTTGTTTTCGGTTGTTTTCGGTAATTAGTAGGAACTTCCGAAGTAGCCATTGTTGAGGGTCAAGCGTGCTACTTTCCTCACTTATCTCAGCTTTGACTGTGTGCGTGATCCTCTGTCCATGGAAAGTCCCCACAGTATCTCTCTGAGCTCATCCCTTCCTATCCTCCATCCCGTACTCTTCGTTCCTCATCTCAGTCCCGCCTGTCCATTCCTGGGTTTCACGATAACACCACCAAGAAGCGCTTTGGAGCTCGCTCCTTCAAGTGTTCTGCTCCTGCTCTGTGGAACGCTCTGCCACCTTCCCTGAAATCCAGCACCCCCACCGAATCCTTCAGGAGCCACCTGAAGACCTATCTCTTCTTAAAGTTAAAGTTCTGATGCGGACTCCACCCCCCCCCCACCCCCCTGCAGACTCCACCCCCTTCTCCTGTTTTTTGTTAAAACTTAACATCCCCCCCCCCCCACCCCCCCGCTACGAGCATGCTGGGCATGGAGATTTTTGTTAAAACTTAACAACCCCCCCCCCCCCCACCCCCCCGCTACGAGCATGCTGGGCATGGAGTTTTTCAGCGCGTTACAAGACATCATCATCATCATCATCATCCTACCATAAACAGTCGTCCCTGATGTGCGTAAACACAGCCGCCACCACCGCTCATTTATAGTTTATTTCTATTCATTATACGTTAACTTTACATTTATTTATTATATGTTGTTGTTTTTTTTTTTCTTTTTTTTTTCTTCAGGCCAGATGTCCCGCATAATGTCCGCGTCAGTCCATCAGAGCCGCAGTACTTCATGTATGAGTTTCCTGAAGGTGTGGAGACAGTGTTGCTTAGAGTAACCTCCGAGGACAAGCTGTGTACGGTGGTTTCTGTGCAACAGATCAAGGTATTTCTTTCTTTATTGCTGTCTCAGCTGATGTGTATTTAATTAATAAATTGTTCACTGTGAAAAGGAACGGTCTAATTCAGTGATCACGTCTGGAGCAAAAAGACGCAAGTTTGTAACAATGTAAGCATTGGGAGAGTTTAGGATGCACATCTACCATTAAGAATACAGTTTACACCTGAGACGCTGGTACAATTGAACATTTACAAACAAACAAACAAACAAACATTTAAAAACAAACAAACAACTTTTTAGATTTCTATACTGCTTTGTGTGTGTGTGTGTGTGTGTGTGTCTGTGTGTGTTTAAATACTTTAATGGTGTATTGTACTGTTTTTCTTATGTCATGTTTTGAGCAGACAATCAATTTCCCCATGATAGATTAATCTAGATTCTTGCATAAGAATGTATAAATTTAAAAGTAAAGTCTTCTACATGTACCTACTGCTGGTCCCCCCCCCCCCACCCCCACCCCCACCCCGCATCCCCCAGGATACCTGAAGTATACATTTTATTATTATTTAGCTGAAACACCAACTAAAACCAACTAACCGAGATTTTTGTTTTTTGTTTTTTTGTTTGTTGTTGCAGTGCCCTATCTTTGATCTGGATCGCAACATTGCGTACGAAGGCAAGCACCAGACAATGACGACACAGGCCTCCATTTTTCTGCAGGTCATTTTGATGTTCAGTGCCTCGTTACGTTTGTCAGGCATAGAATAAGGCTGTGGAAAACTTTTAATGGAATGTGCTTAATCTTATCCAGTAATCTGTGCATGTGAATCAGTCACTTGGGAAACAGTATTACAGGCTGGGGAATTGTCAGTCATTTGGCAATTTTCTGTCACATTTCCTATCCTTTCAGCCAAAAAATCCAAGTTTCAGCAAAAAAAAAAAAAGGGAAGGGGGAAAAGGTCACACACAGTCATGTATCATGATACATGTATGTAATAGTCAATGGGAGTTTTGAAGGCTTGCATATCAGTACCAAGGCAGTATAAGTTTAAACTTTACGCAAGCCGGTTCGCGTCACTCTCAACAGCCGTAGGCACCGAGCCGCGAACTGATTCGTGTCACCCTAAACAGCCGGCAGCTGCATGCGTGTCAGCAGGGAAGTAGGTCACTGGCCAAGCTCGCGATGTCAAAGAGTTAACTTCTCGGTGCCAGTAGAGGCTACTAAATTTTTTTTTATGCATTTTAAAAATGCCTTGTTTTTCTGAAGTGGGGTGTTGCCCCCATGGTCCCACAGTAGTGTGCTACTGCTGTACCCTGGCCTAGGTTTCAGTCTTTTTTTCCTTCAGCAATTCCCCAGCCTGGTATTATATCTGAAACCATTGTGGTGACTGGGGCTGGTGTCTATGTTGCTCTACATACGTAGCTTCTAAGCGTATGTCTTGAGCACACATGGTTGTTTGGTTGCGGGTTTAAGACCAACTAGATCAACCCTGATTGGTGGCTATTTTGGCTCTGCCAATCGATGCATAGTACTCATATTGAACTTTGAAGTGTAGATTATTTTTTAGTTGCTTTTCGTGTCGTGTCATGATGTTAATACTTTAGCCAGGACAGGCTGCTGGAACGTTGCCAAGGGTAGTGCATATATATATGCACTTTTTAGGTACACCCATAATTTTCATATATATATATGGGAGTTTTGTGGGTACAGTGTAAACCATGTATCTTGAATTACAGATTTTAAAACCATGACCTGTAAAAATGGTAGAGTAGTACATATAATATATAAACAATAATTATATATGGCTGAAGGCACTATTGTCGTGGACTGATATACCCGTACCTGTAATGATGTACGTATTCTGCTGTCCGATTACAGAGGAGTGATTATGCAGATTTTGACGCTTTCTACGTGGTGATCTTTGTCAAGCCGAACAACGCGGACTGCTCCGTGCCAGACGAAATTCAGCCCGCGGGCAAAGCCACTAAGAAATACAAAAACTTGTCCATCTCCATCACCCCCTCATTACCTAGTGAGTGGCTGGTAATTTTGTTTTACCGTCTTTTTCTTTATTCCCCAGAGGGGCAACACAGTGATCGTCTTGTTCATTTGTTACAGATCTCTCAATATTCATTCACATAAAGCATTCATAGTTAACTCACTGAAAATTTGCACTGGCAAGTGGTGTAATTTAAAGATGTTGTACCTGTTATCCCAACCAACCTATATTAGTGTCAGTTGTGAAAAATCTGTGTGTGTGTGTGTGTGTGTGTGTGTGTGTGTGTGTGTGTGTGTGTGTGAGAGAAAGAGAGAGTGAGTTTTAAGTGGTACTTTGTTTTCATGTTTGTTGTCATGGTTAACTTCAAGTGTTTGTCTATTTTACATTTACAGGTTCACAATATTATGTTGCGATTTTCGCTACTTTGGCCGTCTTCCTGTCATTCTATGTGGTGGCTGCAATCATCGGCTGTATTTACCATGGATGGTAAGAAGTCCAATCTGTTCTCTCTCCTCGAACTTTGATCCAAGCCCTTGTGAAAACTGCCTATACTAGTAGTAGTAGTAGTAGTAGTAGTAGTAGTAAAAGCAGTTTGTTCATGTTGATGGTGATAATCTGTTTCAGTGGCTGTCATCGTAGCGTGAATGATCTGACTGATGCTGAAAGGGGTATGTATGTCTGTAACTGTAGTCATTAGTAACTGGGAAAGTGGTTTCCTCTCCACCATCTACATGTATTCCCATCTTAGGAAACTTGTCCCCCAAACTGTCCAAATGTTGTTGAATGACTACAACAACAAACAAGTGTGTTGTTTGTGTGTGTGTGTGTGTGTGTGTGTGTGTGTGTGTGTGTGTGCGGTGTTTTTTTTTCGGGGGGGGGGGGGGGGGAGACAAAAAAAAATGGTAGCTTTATTACATGTAGCTGCATAAATGACTTTGTGCTTTGATGACCTTTGTACATAAATAATACTCTGATACGATGTCTCTAACGATCTTGATCAACTTCCAAACCTGTCGTCAGAGTTTTTTCCCAAATTTGCACTTGTCTGTGGAATAAACTTTTGTAAAATACTTTATGTACTGGAGTATGCATCATGGATTCTATTCTGTTCAATGCAATTCAAACTACTTCTTCCCATCAGCTTTGAAAGGAAACTTAGCTTGCTGTAGTCTGAAAATACATTCCTGGTCTGCCTTACTCTATCTGTGACCTTATCTTCATATTTCTGTTTGCTAACTGTGGGATATGGAGACGTATTGGGAACGACAGTTTTGTCTTGATGACTCATGCGCTACACCACATCACCGTCATAATCATCATGGTCATCTTGACCGCAGATTTTAATGACAGTGGAACTGACTAGTGGTGCTCATTTTTCCCTGCTTTTAAATTGGCCGGGCAGACATTCAGTCCAGTAAATACCCATAAATAAATATGACAGTCAATTCCAGTGAATTTTTTCTTTGTTGTGCGCAAACCGTCGATTGTCACGATATTCATGAGTGTGAAAAGAAACAACAAAACTGTTTGTCCTTCATTCTTTCATTCTTTCAACTTTTCCAATGTTTGACTACAGACCAGCTGTTGTGTTTTAACCACGGAAATCTCGGGAGAAGTCAGTCAGGTTGCAGCTCGGAGATTCAGAGCCCCGTGTCCTCGGGCGGTTTGTCAGGTCTACATCAAATCTCTTGCATGCTCTCTCACTCTCTGTTGGTGGCTGCTGAATATTATGTTGCCGTAGTGCATGTTCTCACTAACTTCTCGGTGCTTGCTGTAGCTGACTGCATGCTACCTTTAATTTACAGATTCTCGTTTGGTTGTTGCTTTTGTAGTTGTCGTCTTTTTAAATTTTGTTTTATTTTTGTGGTGAATCTGTGTAGGGTATATATATAATATTGCACAGGGGTTGTGTTTATTGCATATTTTTGTGTATATGTCTGGCATTTTTGGGACGTCCTGCGCATTTTCAGGGGACCTCTGCATACTCACACGATTTTCAACTGATTTTTATTTTAGCAGGATTTACAGGAAAAACATCTTGTTACTCCTGTAAAAAAACAAACAAACAAAACCCCCAAAACAAAGCAGTTATGTGCCTTGATTCAGCCACTTATTGTTACCGAAAACTGACATCACTTTAGGGTGGACCTTGTGAACAGGGTTCTTCATGACATGTTCTCTGTGTCTTTCTTTTTGCTGCTGGTTGTTTTTGTTGTTGTTCTTGTTTTGTTTTGTTTTTTTCTATTGCATGACTGGTTTGTAATTTCTTTTGAGCCTCTGCATGTTTTGGCTGATGGACTTGTTCTTCGGTGCTTTGGGCAAATCTTCAGATAGTATTAACATTATTTATACATTTGGGTTTTTTCTTTCTTTCGTTTTCTTTTTTTTTCTTTTTTAAACTTACAGCGTATCTTAATGAAATAACTTGCTGCGTAATTGTGTAACTGTTGGTAGAGGTGAAATTCATGTCCCTGTAGAACTGTGTTTCTTATTTTCCTATTTACATGCTATGCTATCACTATCACTCTGTGTTAATTTATATTCAGTAGATGTGTACTCCATCCCTACAATACATCCCTGATGGTGTTACATGTACTACTAGAACAGCCCCTACTGTACAAAAACCAGCCTAAGTTTACTGTTGCCAGTCTGTACGTTTAGATAATAACTGAAAAGCATTTGAAAGTTATAATAACTGATTTCATGGGAAGAAAACCTTGCAACGAAAGGCACTGTAGCTGAATTGTTATACATACATGAATAATTAAAGGTTTAATAGAAACAGTTTTGGTTCGTCTGCCTGCCTGTCGACATCTCTCTGCTGTTTCACAGAGATGTGATTTTAGTCTTTTGTTTCGCAGATGACTCCACTTCACTCTTGCGAAGCACTGGTTTATCTGGTTATGGCGCAACGGACAATGGTAATGCACTCGCTCGCTCACTTACTCACTCACTCACTCACTCCGATTACTACCTTTATTACACAGTGTAGAGTAATTATATTATCAAAAGAAACATTCTTTTTGTTTTATATACTTTGTTTAATGAAAACTCCTGTGTGGTGAGGTACGTTTTGAAATTGAAGAACAATTGTATTGAATTTTTCTTTCAAACTGGTATTTTCTCTTCGCCTAATTCTTCATACCATACCATACCATACCATACCATACCATACCATATTTTCCGAACGCTTACCAGTTGCTGCCTTGTGTTTCAACCCCTCCCCCCCCCCCCCCCCCCCCCCCCCAATACTAATTCCGTACGATATTCATTTATTTGTTTACTTTCCAGATGGAAGTCCACCACAAAGGTCGCGCGAACTTCGCAGTATTGACGTGTCAAGGAATAGCAGTGCTAGTCGAGAGAACAGTGACCTTGACATTGACACCTCCGACATTGACTTTCTGCCGGATGCTGACCTTGAGAAGGAGGTTGTTAGAACAAAGGTAATGAAAGCTGTTTGTCTTGCACAGTATGCCTAATTACAACTATCAGTGTGTTCACTGCAGTTATGCTTGCTTGCGTTATTTTTTTGATGTCCTTACTTATATTCCGTTGACTGCTGTCCACTAGTGATTTGTGCCATACGTTCATGTGTTTTTGTGTTTGTTTTGGTATTTACATGTCATTTCTTTTGTTGCCAGACGATGCTGTTTGTGAGTGACTTGTCACGCAAGTCGCACAAGAAACTGTCCAAAACATTCAAGATATACCACTGGTAAGATTGTGTTTGTGTGTGTGTGTGTGTGTGTGTGTCTCATACTGTCATTACTATTGCTATCAAAATGTATTTATCACAGTTTTTAAAAAAAGGGGGGGGGGGGGGGGGCGTGGTGTTAAATTTTCTTTTTTGCCATTTTTGTCTGTCTGGGTTACCTTTCGATAATGACAATAATTTCCGATGCTCTTGTTAGTTCCACGATGAAAAAAGGATGTGAAACTCTTCAACACCCCACCCTCCTTATTGTTCCGTTACCGGTTTTCACTTTCTCTTTGTGTCTAGGAATCTCCTAACAATAGCCATTTTCTATGGACTCCCGGTGGCTCAGCTGGTGCTAACATACCAACAGGTTTTGCTGCGAACCGGGGACCAGGACCTGTGCTACTACAACTTCGCCTGCGCCCATCCCATCAGTCGCATCAGTGCCTTCAACAATGTTATCAGTAACATGGGATACGTCCTGTTGGGGCTGCTCTTTGTCATTCTAGTGTGGCGAAGGTGGGCTTTGCTTTTCGTCTCTCCATTCTGAATTTTTTACATGTAAATCAGTTATTTATTTATTTACATGTATTATAATTATTTCTTTTGGGGGTTTTTTTGGTTGTTGTTGTTTCTTTGGGTTTTTGTTGTTGTTGTTTTTTTTTTTTTGTGTTTTGGTTGTTTTTTTTTGGGGGGGGGGGGGGGGGGGCGGGGGGTGGTTACAAGTATATGGATTGGATTGGGGGTTTGAGGTGTCCTTTGATTTTTTTTTTTCTTTGGGTTGAGGGTTGGGGGTCATGGGGGGGGGGGGGGGATGTGGTAATGCTTTGGTTGGGGTAGTATTTGATGTATTTAAGATCTGTGGAGATCAGAATGCAGCGCTCAAAACAGAAGAAATAGAAGGTGTTTGGGCACGAGAAATGTGAAGGGGTGGGTGGTGAAGACATGAGAATCTTTACATCCTGTCTGTAGACCTACATACGTCGGGAGGTTGAGCATCATGTAAATCTACATGACAATTATCTATACAGACTTATACGAGAATCTTCACATCCTGTCTGTAGACCTACATACGTCAGGAGGTTGAGCATCATGTAAATCTACATTACAATTTATTTTACAGAGACTTGCTGCACCGAACTCTGCTGAAGGAGAATCCTCAGCTGGAGCGTCGATACGGAATCCCCCAGCACTACGGCTTGCTGTACTCCATGGGAGTGGCGCTTGTCATGGAGGGCATTATGAGTGCTTGTTACCATGTCTGTCCCAACTACTCCAACTTTCAATTTGGTAAGGTCTCATTGAGTCTCTTTCTCTCTCTCTCTCTCTCTCTCTCTCTCTCTCTCCTCTCTCTGTTAACCCTGGTAGTGCTGATCGAGGCCCAGAAAAGTCAACTGCTAATAAGTCTCTGCATCAGGAGATCCATCACAATAGGTGTGGCATCATATGCAAGTCTTATAGTGTCGGTCCTACTTTTAGCTCCTCACCACTGCTATCTTTTCAGGTTTTATCTGGCTCATTCCAATCTTTCTTTTTTTTTTTTTTTCCTTTTTTTTTTTTTTTTTTTTTGGGGGGGGGGGGGGGGGCATCACTGGTACTTGGTTTTTAATTGTCTCTGCCTATCTTTATCATTTCTACTCAGTTGTGTTGTGTGTGTGTGTGTGTGTGTGTGTGTGTGTGTGTGTGTGCTCTTTTACGTTTTTAGTTTTTATGTAGTGTGCATTGAGTGAATGGGTTGTTTTTATGTGGGTTTGTTTTTTGTTTTTTTTTACTTCAGTTTTAGATTGTAAGGCGCCTTGAGCTCGTTCCCCAGGGATAGGCACCCTATAAATATTATTATTATTAACAATATCATCAACAAACGGTTTAGTTGTCAAACTGAACACAAGTATAATATAACAAGTAAATGTATAATAACCAGTACGAGGCTTTAACTGTACTGGACTTAGGTATTTGAGCTTTGTTTTTTTGTTTTATTTTTTATTTTCAGATACGTCTTTTATGTACATCATTGCTTGCCTGTGCATGCTGAAAATCTATGAGACGCGGCACCCTGATGTCCAGGCCAAAGCGTATAAATCTTATTTCTCCATGGCCATGATCATTTTCATAGCTGTCCTGGGTGTGGTAAGTCATTTGCCTGTCAATCTGTATTTTTTTTTTTTTCAAAGGGGGGGGGGGGGGGAAGTCACATTACCCCGCTTTGTCCTCAACATCCTCCATTATTAGGCACAAATCTGTACATATCTGAAAACATTTGATTTAACTTTTTCTTCTGTTTTATAAATAAAATTTGTTGTTTTAATTTTTTTTCTTCAGATTTATGGGACCAACATATTTTGGATTTTCTACGCCCTCATTCACATGTTCAGCACCCTGGTTCTGAGCGTGAATATCTACTATGTTGGCCGGATCAATCTTGGTGAGTGAGTATTGAGAGCTCCTGTACGCTCGAAATACTCTATCTTGATGATTAGTACAGCTCTTCATGCAATACAATGTTGTTTACACTTTGCGTGAGCGGTCAAACATTCCATTTCTATAACTTGTGACAATACTCGAGGGCTCAGTGCGGTCATCATGTCATCAAGTAAACTTCTGTTGGCTTAGTGCCATCATTAGAGATGTCGTCACTGTCCATGTGTCTAGGTGAGTGTCTGAGTTTCGGTGAGCGGTGGTCTGATAGGTAGCGCTTCGCTCTTAGTCGCTGTGGTACTGAACAGTAGTAGCCTTTCCTGAAAATGCTAAAATTTGTTTTCTGAAGTAGGGTGTTCCTCCACAGTTCCCCAGCAGGAGGCTGCGTCTGCTCCTCGGACTAGGTTTCAGTCTTTTTTCCTCAGCAGTTCCCCAGCCTGAAGAGTGTACAAGCACACATAATTTACAATTATTCCAGGCTAACATATATTTTACTTCTTCTTTTCAGATCGCTATGTGTTCAAGCGAATGGCTCAGCTGATCATCTCGGAGTGTTTCAACTGTGTCAGACCTATTTACCCAGTAAGAATTTACTTTCTACATTTGTTCTGTTTTGTTTTGTTGCTGTTTTTTGTGGGGTTTTTTGTTTGCTTGTTTTTAAAGCTTTTTTGTTTTTTATTTTTTATCTGGCAAATCTAACATGCGCGTGACCTGCATTAGCGGTAGGAAGTGGCTGCCAAGTTCTGTAAAACACGAAACAATTTTTTTTTTTTTAATTCAGTGTTTGTGGCTGAAACTGTTTGTAGTCTACAAATAAAGGCAGTAAGAATGATTCAGATTGTAAGGAAACATCGTTAGATTCCATTCTGTCCAGAACACGGGGAAAAAATGAGAACGTCAATATTTTCAGCATGTGTAAGGTTCATCATTGGTATTGTAGATCTCTATAATGTATTGTGACCTACAAGTTGCATGACTGTGTTCTCGCCTGTGCTGAGAACGAGTAAAAAAAAAAAATAAAAACAAATAAATATATCTTTATTGTTAACCTTTCCAGGGCCGGTTTGTGATGCTGCTGCTTGGAAATCTCATCAACTGGGCACTGTGAGTTGATTACTGATCTTGATGATTATTATGATGATACTGTACTTGTAATGTAATCAGTGATTTACCCATTTCCTTAGCGCAAATTCCAACATGCACGGTCATGTGAACCTTAAGCATTCACTCACGCACAGTAGCCCAACAGCACATTATAGTCACAGGTGCTTGGGGTTAGCGCTGGTTTTCAGAATATCGTGTTTGTTTCAGTGCATTGTACGGAGCTATCAAACACCCATCTGACTTTGCCAGCTACCTTCTGGCAATACTGATCGGCAATCTCCTGCTCTATGTGCTTTTCTACATCGTCATGAAGGTACGTGCGACGTTAATCTAGCTGTCTCATAGCCAACACCGCCGTGAAAAAATCAAAGCGTTGACTGATTTCGCACTTCTTTTAAACTACGTACATGTACATGTAAGCTGTTTTGCTTTACTGAAACTTGAAATATTTGGTTCAAAAGTACAAGAATCTTGTAGGATATGAAATGTACTTGTGCTTAGTGAAAAAGGTCACTGTCTCATAGTGTTTTACATACACGTACCATGTCCCTGGCGAGATGATGTGTTATATATGGTCAAACCTGTTCGTGTGTATAAGTCAAACTGGCTGTCGTAGACAGGTGGCCGTCTTTTACAGCGTGCGATGTTCAGACCGAAAACATGCCTAACCTTTTAAAGTTACAAGGTTACAACCTACATTTGATCAGACAGGTCTAGCCTGGGCTTAAAAGTGCGAAAACAGCTACCGCTACAACCACAAAGTCACAGTCAGCTGATGGCTATTGATCGAATGCAATCACACCAACGCCCCTACTCCCTACAAGCAGCCTGGCCTTTGCATCTCGTCTGAGTTGTGACCGAACTGAACCTTCCATCATGACCAGTTTCGCAGGTTAATGGTTGTTTCAGGAGCTCATGCAGTTTTGGAAACAGGTTGTGCGACAGTCCTCTTCCCAAACTGTGCAATGTTTACGCTTTCGGCATTTTACTTATAGCAGGAATTAATCTGGTGATAGTTATGACAGATTTGTATTGTGTGATGTGGTTGTTCCAGCTGGTGTATAGAGAACGAATCAACGCCCTGACAGGCATGGTGATACTGGTATCCTGCGTGACGTGGGGAGCTGCACTCTATTTCTTTTTCCAACATCTTACTTCCTGGCAGGTGGGTTGTCCCCCTTTACCCTTACGGTCCTTACCGTTACCTGTTGTCCCACACGGGAATTTCATTGAGTTCTTCCGAGCATTGGACTTCTAATGCTCGGGTCGTGAGTTTGTATCCCTGGGGCCAAATATTTGCGCAGGCTTTTTCATTGTCTGTCTTCCATGTCACCCGTATATGGTGGAAAGGGACGTCAAACCCCCAGACGCCAGAGTTCTTCCCTCTTTTTTTTTTTCTTATTCTTTTTCTCTCCACTTCTGTAGTGTCAAAATCTTCATTTCCTTCCATAAGGTTTTGAACAGATCCAAACTGAACTATTTCTGCATTTGCTATGACAGAATGGTCCATGGATTAACTTGTGAATGAAGTATACGCCAATATAACATGCGCTGCCTTCATTTGTTTCTTTTTATCACAGTTGTCACCAGCATTGTCTCGTCAGGGCAACCGGCCATGTATGTTGCTGCAGTTTTACGACGCCCATGACATTTGGCATTTCTTGTCTGCAACCAGCATGTTCTTCTCATTTCTGGTCAGTGTGTGTGTGTGTGTGTGTGTGTGTGTGTGTGTGTGTGTGTGTGTGTGTGTGTGTGTGTGTGTGTGTGTGTTTACTGTGGCTCAGTTGGTATAGTTCGCCCGTTAGGGGGGTGCAAATGTATGCCAGACATGTGCAGGAGGGGCAAATGAACTCCAGTCATCCACTAACGAGGGCGACTGTATCGCCGCAACGTGGGAGGGGGTGCAAATGTACTCTGGCGTCTGGGGAGGTGAAGTCACGTGGCCGTTGACTTTGTTGTACGAATTTATTTCATGCGAAATATCAGCGGAATTGACTGGTATACATTTATACCCCCTAACAGGCAAACTATACCAACTGAGGGTTACTGTGGGAGTGGTGTGAAGGGGCGAGGAAAAGGGAGGAAATTATCAGTTCTTCAGTCTTTACAAAGTCTGTGGGCGGTCGGTGGTCTAGTGGTTATATGACTGTCACCAGTGCCAGAGGTCAGGTTCCAGTCCCACTCGGGGCAAAGAATTTTTCTTTCTCATAAGTGGCACCATTGATTCAAGCTGACCATCAGGGGTTCTCTCCAGGTACTCCAGCTTCCTCCCCTTCTGCTTTGGAAATGTTTAGCCCATAAATTAAAAAAAATAAATGCAATTCTAAAATTCCGAAACTTAAATTGCTGAGCTGGCCCTTCGCACTACGTGATTGTAATGTGTTCATTTCCAGTATGTGACAATGACCATGACAATGACAATGACACTTTATTTTTCAAGAATGAAAGATTAGGTACAGCGCCCTTTCTTCCATGTTGTCCTTGCTACACTCTACTACTACAACTACTATTACCACACACACACACACACACACACACACACACACACTCTCTCTCTCTCTCTCTCTCACCAAATTCAAGCAGAAATAATATCAAAATGATGGTAAAGAATGAACAGGTACCCCCCCCCCCCCCAAAAAAAAAAAAAAAAAAATCCAAAAAAAAAAAATCTAGTATTCGTAGTGTAGGCATAAGTTGTATAGATTATCTGAAAGTTAGTGGAAGAAATAGTGTGAGAGAATGCGTGTTGATTCACATAAGCGTGCGTGTTTGGTTCCGCTCGCAGCACTCTGAGCCAATGCAAGAAATCGGGTAAAGCGCCAAAACAATACACAGTTGTTATCATCATCATTATTATTGTCATAATAATTCATGAATACACTTTTCTGCTTTTTTTTTTAATTTTTATTTTGTAAATAGATTCTGCTGACATTGGACGACAGCCTTGCACTTGAACGCCGAGACAAGATCCGCGTCTTCTGAGAAAGAGAGACAGAGCATTCATACTTTAAGTGGATTATGCAAATTCCAGAGGTCAACACAGAGCTGGTTTATGCAAATTCCAGAGGTCAACACGTAACTGGTGAATTGAAGTCCACCACCGGATACTTAACAAGGGTCTTTGGTTCTTTTGTATCAGACTTATTTTCATGACACTCTGGAGACATTCCTGTTGTATATCACGCCTTTTTCACTGCTTGGATAATTCATTGACAGAAATGTCAAAGGTGATTTTGGACATTGACAGACATTTTGTTTGTGTGTGTATGTGCATGCATGCATTCCTCTGTGTGTGTGTGTGTGTGTGTGTTAGAGAGAGAGAGTGTGTGTGTGTGTGTGTCTGTGTTACGAGATTTTTTTTTGTGTGTAATTATTTGTAAATGGTCACTCCATTGGATCTAGTAATATTCTGTACCTCAACCTTTTCGTGTGTGATATTTCCTTTCTTGCGCTTACAAAAATTGTTCGTTAAGATCTTCACAGCTCCACGTTTGTTTAGTGAGAATATCTCTGTATTCTGTAATGTGTACATTTATCTGACTGCTGTCGCATGACTTGTCCATTACAATTTCATTTGCTCAGGTTAGTAAATATATATATCTGTCTGTGATGCTTTTTCTAGCATTTATATCGCACATGCTTGCATTGTACACATGTAGGCCTCTTATATTTTTCGTACTTTTTCCGGGGAGCCGAGATAGCCGAATGGTAGAGTGTTGGACTTTAAATGCTCGGGTCACAAATTCGAATCCCAGCTGGGGCCAAACATTTGTGCTGGCCTTTTTTTCATTACCCGTCTTTGATATCACCCATATGTGGTGGAAAAAGACATTAAACTCACAAACGCCCACCCCACCCTCGTACTTTTTCCCCTCTCTGTACTAGTTGTTACATATTGGTTTGGGTTTTTGAATGGCGGTACTTTCAGTTCAGACATTGTTACTCGAGACACTTCTTGACATCTGTCATCTTTTGCTTGATTGTTAGGATGACTGTAAACTTGAAGTGTTCACATCAGTATGCATGCATTTTAAAAGTGAGAGGTACAGTTTGTGCAATTTTGTGTAATATTCTTGAAGCTGGTAGCGTAGTTTGTCAGTTAGGTTTCTACGTCTGTGTTCTGCATCCTGCATAAGCACAAGTATGTTTGTGTGTCGAAAAAGATTTTTCCAAAATTTGCCCTTGAATATATTGTTGTGTGGCCATTCCGTGTCTTCCATACAATTCAGCCAAAGCCACACAATTCACTTTGCCTTTGTAGTTTAATAGTTCTACTCTCACTGGGGTTGGTATTTCATGTGTTTACTATGCTAGCTGAAGAAGTCACCACAGTCTAGTTGTGTTTGCAGTGTGATATGAGATTTGTACATGACTTTGCGCATTTGCTCTGGGTTGTTGTGGTTCTGATTGTATATGAATTGATTTTGCAGCTGTGTGTCTTTCATACAAATAGAATTATGCCACTTGTAAAGTCAAATGTATCGACACTCTCATGGTTTTTTGGTGTAACTGAATGTGAGAATACACTTCTCTTGCACTCTTCTCAAAATTTGCTTATGTCAAAATTCCCTGATAATGTCTGTATGTTTGTGTTGGTTGTTGGATGTTTTGTTGTAGTTGCTCTTGATGGCAAGGTGAACTGGTGAATAGTTCTCTACAGAGTGGCTCTAAAATCAGCTGGCTCTGTGATGTACATGACAGTGACATCGTGCTGTGTGCTTGGAAGTATGTTGTGGTAATCTATGATACCGGTAATTTGTTTTGGGGTGATACTGATAAAAATGACAAGATTTCACGGAGAGAGAGAGAGAGAGGATGCTTTGCTCATTTTGAAAATGCTTTGTTGTGGGTATTATGTGTATTGAACAGTAGTTTGGTGACAGATAATTATTTGCTGTGACTTTTGTACACAACTAAAGATCTTCCTTCACTTTCAAGTTTCAGTTTCTTGTTTGTTTGTTGCGTGGTATGATTTGTATCATTCATTCATTGGTGAAATTACAAATGTGATAAACATAGTGATAGTTTGATATGTCTTTCTCAAGGCTGTCTCATTTACTGCTTGACAGATTTTATTTCACAGCATATGTTTTTCAATTGTTGTCCTGAATAAGAAGTTTTTGGACAATGTACAACATGACGCAAAAGTGAAAGGACATATGTCTGCCAGTGGAAACTAATCAGACATTCCAGAAGCAGTGAAGCAGTCCATGACCAGTGCCACACACAGGAAGCCCTATACACACGCACACACACACACACGCATATATATATATATAAATAGAGTTTTCACAATGAGGTGCCCCCCATTACGGAAAATACACCACACAAGTTTGTTGATTTCGACCATAAAACTGCGAGTTTTAACGAGCAGTTTTACGGTCAAAATCAACAAACGAGTAAATATATATATCACAAATGTACACGTACACACACACTTGCAAACACAACAGAAAAAGGTTTGGAACCTTTACGCATATATTTGATATCCAGATGACTGATACTGTAGAAGACCACCTATTTACCCTGCTATAGTGTCCTGTCATCTGGTAAGTACCTGGGAGAGACATTTTGCTGAAAAGTAACTTTTTCTATGGATATTACTTGATGACATGATGGTATAGGAGGTTAGATAGGTAGCCTCCTGTGATGTGTCATCTTGTGAGTACCTAGGAGAAAGACATTTTACTGAAAAAAATTATTAATTTCTTGGACATATTTTCAGCATGATTTCTGGATACATCAGAAACAAGATGTGAGTACATGTAGTATGTATCAATTCCGACAACTTAGTTCACGTATCCCGATGAAAAATAATTCGTTCACCCACCAAATCTCAAACTAGTCACATAATACAGTGTGTGGTGCTGTTCACTGTTGTACTTTTCTTAACAGTTTGAATTTGTGGTTTGTTGCTGAAATGCCACAGTAGGTGGTTTGTTTTTTTGTGTGTTTTTTTTTTTACGTTGAAGAAAAAGTAATCAACATTATCACCATCAACAATTCATAACAGCAGCAATTACTGTATGTACCTTGTTATAAAGCGACAGTAAGCTTGAATACAAGTGCGCTGAACTACACATACAATTCATTCTGTGCACATTTCAGTGATGCAAATGATATACTAATAATAATATTTATAGGGCGCCTATCCTCGGGGAACGAGCTCTAGGCGCCTTACAATCTAAAACCGAAGCAAAAAAACAAAACAAAAAACAACCGAACATAAAAAACAGCCCATTCATTCAATGTACACTATGTAAGAACAACTAAAAAAGTAAAAGAGCACACACACACACACACACACACACACACACAACGCAACTGAGTAGAAATGATAAAGGACAGGCAGATACAATTAAAAACCAAGAACAAGTACCAGTGATAAGACCCAAAACAAAAGCATAGATTGGAATGAGCCAGATAAAACTTTAAAAGATAGCAGTAGTGAGGAGCTAAAAGTAAGACTGACAATGATGTATGGCGTGCTCCAGTTAACCTTGGAAAGACATGGCAGTGGAGATGATACAATGTACAGTAATAGACAGTGGGATTTGGGATGAACTATTCATAATATTCCTGGAATATTGCTAAAACCTTTTTCCTTTCTTCCTTCATTTTGTTGTTCTCCCTTTTTCTGTTTTTATGGCATATATATACGCTGTGTGCATACATACAATACATTCATACTAGTCCGGGCTACTTTCGACGGTTTTCAATCAAAAAGCGTTGCCCAGACTACATGCATACATGTATACTGTGGCTCGTAAGTCTTGAGTTTTGACGTTTTTCACGTTTGAGTTTGACGCGTCCATAAGCCATTGGTAAGCGCATTATTCCACGATGATCCCAGGTCGATGATCACCTGCCTTTGAAACTGCAACGTATGAATAAAAATTATTAAGTGAGTAGCCCTAATGCAGTGCTGTGTGCAGCTGATTAAACTACGTTCTTTCAACTGAAGACAGGGACGTAAATTCTTCCGCGTAGCCCAGTTTCAGTTGGTGCATCGACGGAAGTATAGCCGGTTCTTCTTCCTGTTTGGACATGTACACTGAAACAGGAACTTAAAAGTGTGTAGACCGGATTATAGTTGAGACACTCGTAAACACATACGCCAGTGCCATGATTTTCGACCGTGATAGGTGAAATGAAACAACAACAAATCTGCAAATACATGTATATTCATATGGCCACGCGGTTATCAGAAACCCCGGGGAATCATCGCTGTGGCCTCGCTACACATGCTTTTGGGGGAAAATCGGACTTTTTGGAAGTTTTCGAAATAGAAAAGGCGATTTTTTATTTAAAAAATATAAAAACAAACAAACAAAAAAACTACAAACCTGTGAATCTGACCTACACAGTAAATCAAAGTTTCTAAACTACACACCATAAATAACCACCAGAAGAAAGCTGAGGCTTTCGGAACGGATGCACTGAAAAAAAGTAGTTTATCAAAAGAATGCGTAGCGAGGTGCGGTGATAATTCCTCGGGGTTTCATTTCCACTCAGTTATGCTTCTGGTAAATGAGGCATTTTCACCTTCACATATTCAGTTTTCTTGTGCAGTGTAACTTCCAAGCAAAAAGTTGGTTTGTAATTTTGTTGTTGTTGAGTTAATTGTTCTGATGTCACTGCGCACGTGGCGATGATTCCAAGAGGAAAAATATAGGCGGTTTCCTGTCTCCCCTACCCCTGTCTCTGCTTAAACTCATGCGACCATTATTATGTAAAATTAGAAGTAAAGGATAGCACTGTAACTGATCAGTTTTCTGATTTCTTACCTTCACGTCATCTCTCTGTATCTAAATGAAAAAAGTAAAGCAGTCACAACTAGTAAATACAACAACTGGAAGGTATTGCTTCAAAAGGTGTGTATAATGAATTAAACTAAATAAACGACGCAAAACCCTTCTATGTTTCGTAAATTTCGCTTCAAGTTCCTTTTGAATGCTCCCCACGCAATATGTTTTTTTTAAAGTCATATAAATGAAGACAATATGTTGTACATTCAGCTACAGAAAAAGAAGAAGGGATAATACACATCTATACACCTGCGTCAATTTTCCTACTATAGCGAACACATTTTGCTTGAATGAGATACTGGTAATAGGACAGGTTGCTTAAAAGTGTTGCAGTTGGAACACACACACACACACACACACACACACACACACACACACACACACACACACACACACACACACAGATTGATGCCACTACCAATTAAAGTGTGTGTGTGTGTGTGTGTGTGTGTGTGTGTGTGTGTGTGTGTGTGTGTGTGTGTGTGTTCGCGCGCAAGCGCCCAGTGAACTTTAACTAGTGATGACTAGCTTTTTTTTTTTTCTTTTTCTTTTTTTAAAAGACATGTCGGCCAATTCTACATTTCATCCATGTATATATAGTCAAGATTTTCGTTATTATAACCCATGTTAATGTTCATTTATAATTATATTCAGATTATCGATATCATTCACCTACTTCCTAATCCATTTGTCTATCTGTTTGTGGACAAAGTGTTAACACCAGAATAGTTTTACCATTCATTCCGTTCCTCTATGAAATTCCTGCGTGTGTTTGAAATAAACCATGATTGTGGTTACTTGCTGGCAAAAACAATTCAGTTTTGGAAACAAGCGCCGGCGTGTTGACTTTGACCAGGCCATTGCAGTATCAGCTCCAGATAAAGACTGAAAGTAGGATTCGGAGAGCTCCATATATATATATATATATATATATATATATATATATATATATATATATATATATATATATATATATAGGGGAAGTAGGGGAAGTAAGGGGTAATATATAGTAAATATATATTTGTTTTTGTTTTTTTAAGAGGTCAATTGCTTACAATTATCCCACTCCCAAACTCCCACTCCAGGCATATCATAGAACAAACAAATGTCAAAAGAATTTCGCTACTGTAACCACAATCAACACTTTCCTATGCAACAGAGTTTCATATCAGTCGGTAATATAAACGCAAAAACTTGTCCTGAATACTGCATGTCCACCGTGGCACAGAAATGATCGGACATAATTATGTCTGCCTTGGTAAGAAAATAATCGGACATGTCAAAATTGAATCGGTCTATGACCGCTGGCCAGCGCAGATAGTGGTGAAGCCCTCATGCAGTATTGGCCATTGGAAGTGAATGATGCTCAAGTCAACAAATTTACGAATGCACGCACGAACTACGTCCTTACCAAGTATGCGCGTCAATGTTTACTGTTGTTGATTCCGTTAACTTCCCTCCTTGTTGTTTACGCATTTTGTCATAATAAATGTGAGGTAAACACTGGTGTACAATCTACGTGTCGGGGTCCTGGTGGACGAGGGTGTGGGTGGGATTTTGGGAGTTTAACGTCCTTTTCCACCACATACGGGTGATATCAAAGACGGGGCAACGATGAAAAAACCAGCGCAAATATCTGGCCCCAGCCGGGATACGAACTAACGACCCAAGCATTAGAAGTCCAACGCTCTACCATTCGGCCACCCCGGCTCCCCTGCTGGTGGACTAGAGAGAGAGAGAGAGAGAACTTTATCAAGGTCGTACCAACATGGATCATGGAGACAAACTTCTGTCCTGAAGCATGAAAGAAGCAAGTCATATAAAATTACACCATTGCGCATTGCACTTGCATCGTAAGTTCACATCTGGACTTGCCTTTTGCCTTAACTGTCCTTTCCCTATAATTATGCATGTACGTTTTTCTACTGTGAACTTATTACTTCAAGCAAAATTTATGGACACAGGAGAAGGGCCGTCCTTCGTAATAGCTATACAGTTTGCGATCCTCAAACCACCCTATTCCACCCCCACACCGTGGCCTCTACCCCTCACCCCCGGTCGCCCTCGGTTCGTTCAGCACTCCAACACAAATGAGTCATCGAATACAAAATTCAGGACGGTGTGATTTCTCAGAAAGTAGGTCGCGAGCAGTTTGTCTATTCCCAGCGCCTACTCAATGCAGCTCACTGCACACCGCTCCCTTGGTCCTAAAAACGTGCAGGGTAAATAATTTATGCTATGCCGCATTACACGATCTGGGAGAGTTAAATTACAGTTTGAAACCGTCGAGAAATACCGTGTCGTCTCCTCAGGATATCATGACCGTTGCCTTTGCTGACATAGAAGCGGGTACACTCCTTATCATGCAAGCACAACGCGAATCTAATTATTCTTTTCAGACTGTAATACAAACTTCAGCCGGAAAAGATTGCGAAGCCTAGTACATGGTACACATTTGGAAACATACAAGCAGCTAGGGAAATGTGTTATAGGTCAATCTGTTATCAGGTTGTTTGACTGGGGTGGGCAGTTGACAGGGATGAGGGTTGATATTTTCTATTTTACTACACGAAATAATCTTAACACCTGTAGACACCTCGCCACAAGGGGTATTTACATTCGGTCGAACATTCATATAGTCTGTATTTAGACTGTACAAAAGTGTATAAAGAGTTAAGTCCGATCGGCATATGGACGGTTCCGTCAGTTGCTTACAAGTATAGTGCTGTGCCATTAAAAAAGGATTACTCAGTTTGGATCCTTGCAGTGGTGATAATGTACTCTAAATAAAATACCATCGCCATTGCCCACAAACGCATAAACGGTTAACTCGCGCTCACAACAGAGAAATACGAAGGTTCGTGCTCAGTGTTGCTTTAAGTGAAATTACACTGCACTTCCAGACCCGTGCAGTATTCATCAATAGACTTTTAATTTTTTTGCTCCCTTGTGTAACAATGGGAGTCTATGTAATAACCCTCCGTCGTCTGTGTGTGTGTGTGTGTGTGTGTGTCTGTGTCTGTGTGTCCACAAAACCTTAACATTGGCATTTTCTCAGAATCTACAAAGAGCAGAAGCACCAAACTCGGCATGCAGATAGACAGCCGTAAGAACTTTTAAAATAAAGGTCAAGGTCACTAAACCTGTCTGATAAGTTTACATTGGCATTTTCTTGGAGTCTACAAAAACCAGAGGTTTTAAACTTTGCATGATGATAGACATTGACAAGAACTTTACAGATATACATGTATTCAATGGCCATGTGTCAAGATCAAGGTCGTACAAGCTATTTTCCACATTTCCGCAGTAAACCTTAACATTGGCATTTTCTGAGAATCTACAAACAGCAGAGGCACCAAACTTGGCATGCTGATAGACAGCCGTAAGACCTTTCAAAATATATCACTTTGAATGACCATGACTCATGGTCAAGGTCACTAAAGCTGTCTGTTTGAAATTTTTACATTGGCATTTAAAAACAGCAGAGGTTTTAAACTTTGCAGGATGATAGACATTGATAACAACTTTACAGATAGACATGTATTCAGTGGCCTTGTGTCAAGGTCAAGGTCATACAAGCTATATTTGTGAAACCTTAACATTGGCATTTTCTCAGAAACATCAAACGGCAGAGGCGCCAAACCTGTCCTGCTAATAGACATTGGTAAGACCTGTGCATACTTACCAGTTTAAATGACCTTGACTCAAGGTCAAGGTCATTAAAGCTGTCTGTTGTGAATTTCAATATTACCGTTTTGGGGGAAACTACAAATACTAGAGGCGTCTAACTTGGCATAATGATAGACATTGATGAGATCTTATTTGAATGACCTTGACCCAAGGTCAAGACCATACAAACAGTTCTGGGAAAACTGTAATATTGCCAGGAACTAAGAACACCAGACACACCTTACTTGGCTTGATGATAGATAGTGATAAAATTTTTACAAACATACTCTGTTGAATGACCTTGACCCATGTCACAAGGGAGCCACGGAGACTTTTGCCTCTCTAGTTTCCCCCCCCCCCCACCCCACCCCCCCCCCCCCCCCCCCAAAAAAAAAAAAAAAACAAAAACAAAAAAAACAACAACAACAAAAACACAAAAAAACACAAAAAAACAACAACACACAAACCAAACAAACAAAAAAAACCTAAAATCAAAACAACAACAACAACAACAACAACAAAACAAAACAACTGTGAACTGTACACTGGGTTTGGTTACAGTACGAGTTAGCTGCGCTGCAGTTTGTGTCGAAGGCTCTTACACCCCTGTGATGTCAGGGAATGAAATATCCCTGTAGGCCGGGGTGTATTCAACAGCATGGTTTCTGTTTCCTTGTGCATGTCATGACAGAAACACCTCAACACAGAACACTCGTTTCTACACTAGCCGTACGCATAATGTGGTTTTGCGTACGCCGGTTAAAGAAAGGCCGAGCGAGAAACAACAAATGCGTACGAAAACTAAAAAGTCACATATACACACAAAACAGATTCTGCCAACAAATAAGAGATTAAGAAATGTACACAAATGTTTGCACTTTTAAGTTTACCAGTTCATTTCATTCTTTAGGCGATAAGTTTATATGTAGTCACTTTCTGATCCTGGCCGAATTACCCAGTTACTTAATTTATTCAATGACAGTTAGGGGTATCGTCTTTTTCCGTTTTGCTCGGCATAAGTGAAAATTTCACTGAAAACGCAAGTGGAAAAAAAAAGTATCAAAATTAGCGTAAACTGTACCTCCGTAGAGCCTCCAGTGACAATGACGTAAAAGGTAATTGGGGTCCTATAACCTTCATGGGGCAGCAAGACAGAGTGACGGCAGCGAATGACGCCAAAGTATTATTTTGGAATTAATGCATTCTCTGAAAAGAATCACAAAGAAAGCAGGAAAAATTTGCTTGTTATGTTGTTTCCATAGTAATGGAAACAACATCATAGGACGGGCTAAATTTTCCACGTTCATAGGCAAGCATCTGTGGTACAAACGCACGTCACTGCCGATCTCCCGCAGAGACGATTTTGCAAGTATAACTCTGACAATGACGTAAGAATGACGTCATCGATGCTGACATGTATGGTGCACCGAACGCGCTTCTCCTCCTCAGTGAGTGCCGTCTGTTCGTATGTGTGTGCGTGTGTGCGGTGTGCGTGTGTGTGTGAATTGTGTCCAGGCCTGTTTCTCCGAAAATACTCAACCGAATGGCTTCAAATTTGGGGTATCTGAATATATCAAAATGTTAGATTAGAGCAACCGAGCGTGTGATGATTGCTTAAGTGATTTGGGAGTTATCGCCCTTTTGAGACAAGTTGGTTGTCTTTCGTTTACAGGCGTAATATTTATTTAAATCACTCAATTTTTTGCCAGTACATAACTTGAATACGGACTCTGAACAGAGTCACTACTAGAAAATGGTCGCTTTTATAGTTTTCATGTAAACCGAACCTGAGTTGACATTGCATGTGAACCCAGTTCAGATGCCTGTATCTCCGAAAATTCTGAACCGATCGATTTCAAATTTGGGGTTTCTAAATGAATCAAGATTGTTGAATAGAAGGCTCGATCCAGGTACGATTGCACACATGATTTGCGAGTTATCGCCCTTTTCAGAAAAAGTGGCTTTCTGGCGTTTAAAGGCGTAATATTTACCTACACCATTTTTTGGACATAGATAGCATGAATACGGACTCTCAACTGTGCGAATTTTGGAGGTTGTCGCTTTTATACTTTTGGCGTAAGCCGTACCTGATGAAAGTGCTGGTGAACACACTTTAGATCTTAAAATCGCTTCTACTATACATAGATGATGAGCCTGGGGTGCCATAAAAAATATACAAAAAAAATAGAAAAATTCACTGCAGCCGTTATCGTCAGTTGACTCGAAAATTTGTACTCACAGCACATTTCCTCTACAAGCCACACGCCTCACAAACATCGAAGAAGAGACGCACGCGCACTGACGTAAAGTAAGTGCGTCATGTTTGATTGACGTGATGCTGTTTTTTCTTGGGGGTGTCTCGCCACTTTCTTTCCGAATTCCTCTGTTTGGAGACGTGGTGTATTTTACTTCTGCTATGTCGCCATCTTCGTGCAATCGCAGAGAAGACACGGGATACAACAGAATACAACTCCAATACTTTATGAACAGAATATGCGCGGAGAACAAATTCATGAAAGAAGAAGAATCCAGAACGCTGTGCAGGGCTGCTTACGTACTGAACAGGTCAGATCTAGAACATTCCTCAACTTACTAAAAGGTTCGAAATCTTTCCAAGGTGACGTAATCTACTGAGGTTACTGCACCAGCATGTTCTGGGATGGTCTAGAAATTATTTCGCATCGAAACGCAGTATCTTTTCGCGATCTCTACAACTTGACGCTTTGTGGAAAGCGGGAATTTCAGTGGGTTTCGTCTTTGCCACTGACTCACACTCAGAAGCATAATGTATCGGGGTGTGTGTGTGTGTGTGTGTGTGCGTGCGTGCGTGCGTGCGTGCGTGCGTCTAAGGCGAGAGAGAGAGAGAGAGAGGGTCTCTTCTCCGATACCAGTAATAAGCATAAGCAATCGTCTGTCAGTCAGGTCTGCGGGAAGTAACTCTGTCAAAGGGGAACGACTTTATTACAAGAATTCATTCACCCATGTAGAACCTCGCATACGCCAAAAAGTTTGTGATGTCAACCAGCTAGGCGAGCTCACACGACCTCATGTGTTTGAGGCACGGAAAGGGTTTCCAGTACTTACATTATGTCAGCATGCTTGATGTCAGAGAGCTTGCGTTCGTGTGCGCGCGGGCTGCATACATGACACAACGACTACGACTGTGACTACAGCAGGTCATTGAATGGAAACAACATATTGGGCTGGTGGCCATCTTGTTTTACCTACGCCGAAAGGACCGGAGAAACTAAGAGTCCCGACTGTCATGAAATATTAGGTGGATAGGCCAGCATCACCTTAACCAGTTTGACAGGTATATGAAAATGGCTCTATAAAATGTTATACCCGAAAATCGTTGGCGACTGAATCAGTCACCAAACGCACTACATCCTCTATCCGTTTCGTCACTTTAGTGATTGGTACAATCATAGGTGACGGCATTAAACCTTTAACTGACTGCCCTGCATACGTCGACGAGGGTGCTACTTTGTCTTGCACGTGCGAACATCCAAATCCCGGTGTCTGTGCTGATATTTCTTGGCCTGATCACTCTTCCAGCAAAACCCTGAGGGTTGTCAATGTTCTGCGTGAACAAAATGGCAAAAACTTCACGTGTTTGATGGAGCGGAATGGTCAGACCACTAGGGCTGTGTAAACGCTCCATGTTGCATGTAAGTAAAGTGGTTATAGAACAGCAATTATAAATCTAATGAATGATCGATATTATTTTAATTTCAGCTGGAAATAAACGTATCAAAATTTATCAGAACAATTTTTTTGTAAGAATCGAGACAATCTATTCGTGATGTGACCCCACAAAAGGGGGACGGCAAAGGGTCAGTTTGGATAAATGGAGTTATTGATATCACTGAAACGTGCAGAAAATAACCTCCTTTTTGTTATTAAAAATTCTTTCTGTAGCATGGCGCTGGCCTTAAATATATTTGTTGACAGCTTTCTCTTGAAAAGCGGCCATGCTGAGAAATGGTGTGTTAGGTGTGACGTGGGAATCATGCCAGTATGGTGTGGTAGTATTATATGCTTTTTAAAAAAAAAACAAAAAACTTGTTTGTTTATAAGCTACAGTCAGCCTTGAAACTGTCATAGAAGTTGTATTAGTTGGTTAAGAACCCGAATATGAAAAATAACGGTAATTCTCTAAATCTGACCTACCACCAGATTTATTTTCACTGCTCTCAAAACTGTCCTGACGACTTTGTTCCCGCGTTTGTAGGAGCCCATTACATATATTATACTTCCGAAGCACTGGCCGTGACACTTAAACCCAGGATTAACAGATGTGGATTCTTTAATTTGCATATGTGTCGTTAACCAGCCCAGTGTTGGCAATTTTTGAAATATTGTAATCTTTCTTCTTGTCTTGTAGAATGTTACAGTGAGGTTCCCCGATTACGGAAAATAATCCAAAATCGTTTGTTGATTTCGACAAACAACAACAACAAAAAATGCTCTTTCAAACTCGGTCAGTTATCTAGGCTTTGAGCCATTATCTAAAAACAACAGCAAACATACAAACAAAAAACCCAAACAAACAAAACAAACACAAACAGCAACAACAAAACAAAACAAATCAAAACAAAACAAAACAAACCAAACCAAACCAAACCAAACAAAAAAACAAACAGGCACACTGAGTCACTTCCTCCATGGTCTCTTTCGTATCCAGATGGTCCATCCGACATCACTATCTCTGGACCTTCGGAGTTCGTCACGAATGGGTCGAGGAGCTTGACGTTGACTTGCAAAGCATATGACGTCAACCCAGAGCCGGTGTACAGGTGGATTGGATCAGGGGTGCGCTGTCATAAAGGAAATAGCGGCAGCACGTGCAAGTTTGAGCCGAAACCAGGACAGCATGACGGGAAAACAGTCACATGCACAGCCGTCAATCCGTCAAGCTCTTCGGGATCCGCATCTGCCCAGTTTGTGATGAACATTTCATGTACGTTCCAATGTCAGGCCTATGAAAGTACAGTAATATCATCTCCATTTCAGTTTCACTCAAATCAGTTGAAAAATACTTTGATGTCCAATACGATTTGGGTAATGTAGTCGCAGCGACTGAAAATAGTGACTTGAATTTTTACAGTAAACAGCTAGAATCTTACTAACAGCAATTTTATTTGCATGTTTTACCCTCATTTCCGACGACCAAGAGGCGTGAATCGTATGTTCGCTGTAGTTCCTGTTCGGGCTTTGTTTTTTTTTCTTTAGGTAAGTTTTTTTTTTTTTTTTTTCCGGTAACCCATAAAAGCTCTAGCTCTGTTGTCTTTCACTTTCGTCAAAGATGTCTTCCCAACTGCGACGTAACAACACGCTGAGCACAGGCATATACTGACGTACTACCTGAACAATAGATATTGGATATAATTATAGCTTGAACTGACACAATAATTTTGTTGTTTACGATCAAACTGACACACTTTTTGATTAGCACATCCCTAGTACTCCTCAGTACTGACGAGGCTTTGAGGGTCCAGCGGGAACGGGCTCGACTAAACTAAGGGCGTTTTGTGAAGTTCCCCCACGACGTACGGAGAAGGTTAACGTTTGGGGTTACGAACTTGTACTTGCCCGATTTGATTGTTTAACCACTTGACTCATTTTCATGCTCACCTCCAGACCCTCCGACCAAACCGCCGAAGATACTTGCCTGCAGCCAAGCGAAGTTCCTTAGCGCTGGTGACAATCTGACCTGTACAGTGTCCGGAGGAAAGCCGCTGGTGTCCAGCGTACACTTCTCTTGCACAAGTCCCGATCATCCTGATGGACCAGACGACAAGAGTAGTTCCTCTGTGTCCAGTTCTCTGACCATCGACACCAGTCGCGCCATCGGGGTCGATACTGAGTGTGTGTGTTCGGCCGTATGGGAGCCTGACCGGCTTCTCTATACGGAGGTGTCGGAGAAGACCTATCAGCTGGAGTGTAAGTGTTAACTCAAAATACGTGTTGACTTATGATTAACAAGCTGAAATTAGCACTTTTTTATTTTATTTTAAAAACCTCGTTGAAAAACGGTCCTTGTTTGTATCGAAATGACTTTATTGGCGATAGACCTTTCTAATTATAAAAAAATTGTGAACAGAGCAGTTGTTTCGTTTAGAAATAAATTCTCTCTTTCTCTCTCTCTCTTTCTCTGAAAGATTCTCAGCCAGGCTGTGCAGCTTATCATCTCTGCCGTATGAAACTTTGAGCTGTGCAAGTCATATTATAAAACAGCATGTTTGTATTGGAACTAACTGTATGTGGCCTACTGTGTTTCCCGTGTCAGACAAAACTGAGGTGGCACGTTTCACTGCAAACGACAACCGTGACGCAACGACCGTTTCCGAGAAAATGCAGGTGGTCTTCAGATGTTCTGCCGATGGCCGACCTGCCCCAAATCTGACGCTTCATAGGCTGGACACAGAGTCTCCATTACGAAGTTCCTACGGCAGCCAGGAACTCACTCACACGGAAGACAACATCAGCTGTTTGGACGCAGGGACTTTCGTGTGCACTGCCGAAAATGGGTTCCCAAATCCAGATTTCAGAACGGTCGAGGTTTCTGTCACATGTACGTCTGCAATTGTTTACATTATTATGCCAAACGTATTTCGATGCTTTTCTTCGGCCATTTCAACACGTCTTTCAGCGTATAGTTTTGGGCATTTGTGCTTCGGTGCGCCGTGGTTTTGTAAAGCGTAATGTGTAGTCTAAATTTCACAACTGGCCACACATTGCTTTACTCTTATCAACATTATGCATTTTCTCAATTTTTCAAATTTAGGCGGATCCGAACCCATCACTCTTGGTGACAAGCCGCGCCTAAAGATGATTATCATCGGAGGCGGTGCTTCTGGTGGTGTCGTCATCGTAGTTGTCGCCATTGTTATCATATGTCGATGTGGATGTAAGTACGTTTGAGCGTACATATATATTATAGATATATCTGTGTTCCTCAAAAGTTATACTGAAATATTAGGGGTGAGTGAGTGAGTTTTTAGGGCTTAAAGCCGCGCAAGCCACAAAGACTAATTCACGGCTGAGTGTGCCTGCACTACATGATAAAAAGAAAAGTGGAACGTTAGACAAAGGATGCAAACTGGTCTACGGGGAGGGGGGTATAAACCCTGGACATGCAGGAGACGCTGCACCTTCATGCTGATTTCTCGAACTCCCGATTACAAAAAAGAGTAGAAAACAAATAGCAATTACAACTAGATAAAACAAATATAAATACTAAGCACATGTACAGCACTGAAATCTGAAAAAAAAATCGCTGTGTAAAGCGCTTAGGACCCGCAATGGGGATCATTTCACGCTATATGATTTACTGGTATTATTGTGATGATTATGTTGTTGATGATGATTATTTTCTCTCCACAGACCGACGATATGAAAGACCGCCCCCACGACGTGACGAAGACGAAGAAAATCCATACACTGGTCTCAACGTGCGTGCCACACCTCCAGAACTACCGCCGCGGCGAGGGAACTACGAGCTTCCGCAGCTCACCCAAAGCACCGTCGACGAGAATCTGTACGATGACCTGGCGATAAGGGACGCGGAGCAGACGCCAAAGAAGAGGCGCCTCTTGTGTCCAAACAAGAGAAAGAAAAAGACGAACAGGGTGGATCGAGATTCGATTTAAACGTTCATATTCCAAGATTCATGAGCGTCACTGAAACCAGTCTCTGTTTTGGAACTGTTGCGCTTGTAAGTGGGACGATCGGTGGTCTGGTGGTTAAGAGACTTCGTCATCAGTGCGAGAAGTCAGGTTCAAGTCCCACTCGGGGCAAAGAAGCTCGTACGTGGCACTGTTCATTCGGGCCGACTGTCGGGGGTCCTCTCCGGCTTCCTCCCACTTTTCTTTGGAAATGTTCAGCCCACAAACTTCGAAAATACACTATACATGCATTTCTAAAATTTTTATCCGAAACTTAAATTGCTGAGCTGACCCATCGCACCACGTGATTGCAATGTGTTCATGTCTAGTGTGTAAGAGAATGCGTGTGATTCACGTGAGCGTGCGTGTTGGGTTCAGCTCGCGGCGCTTACAGCCAATTCAAGAAACTGGATAAAGCGCCTACACAATACTGTTATTATCATTTCAGTTTATTCAGTGCGAATGTACAATCGGAATACTTTATCGTAATGAGTGGTGGAACCCTGGATGCGATACACTGCCACCTCCACCTGTCAGCTAGATGCAAATACTACTGGGTGGTTTTCCTCAACACTGCCTCCTCAATATTCCCGTCGCTTGAAGTCTTCTGTTGGCATAGTGCCAGATACTGCAGTGAGATGCTGTCACTGTGCAGATGTCTAGTCAACAATTAGTATATAGTGTGCAAAATCCGTTTACACCAAGTTTTGTTCATGAAAGCCGCAGTGTGTGTGTGTGTGTGTGTGTGTGTGTGTGTGTGTGTGTGTGTGTGTGTGTGTGTGTGTGTGTGTGTCATTCAAATCTAAATAGTTTGTTCATAAAAATTAAAATCTATAGGTTTGCAGTTGCGGCGTACAGATGTTCGATTGTTGATAAGCATTGCCGGTTTTGACAGGGGAGTAGTTTATGACGAGGAAGAGGGAAGACTTTATTGTATTGAGTTCATCCTTGTTCTATGACGACTGATCACACATGAAAACCGATCCAGAACCACATTTTCCGGTAGGGCTGATCGAGGGAAAGCCCCTTGAAATCAGAAGGCCGCTGTCCCCTTGTCACCAGATACAGTGTATATATGTATGCCGGTTTGTACGGACGTACTTCAACGAAAACGTAACCCAAATTGCAATCTTCACTCTCGTACGCCTTCATGTCTGGTTGATGTACACTTCTTCTACCCGTTCGCTCCATCCCCCTTTCAACCCCTCTACCCTACCCAGCCGGATCTCTTCGCTTAAATTACCCAACCCCCGGACCTCTTCTCTCTCTCACGCACACAATCTGGCCTATCTGCATGATCTGTATGCTGTTCCTGACACACCCACAGTCCATCGACCCCCCGCCCCTCACACTCTCTCTGTGTCACACCCTCTCCAAAGCTCTCACCTTGACTAGTGTGTAACTGCGTTTTGAAAGAGGTGCGCAGCTAACAGAAAATCCACGCTCACTGATATATGCACTCAGTTTCATACTATAGTTAAATCGTGTACTGACGGACGTAAACGTTTGTACACAATTGCCAACACCTCCCTCTCTCTCTCTGTCACTGACTGTGAGAATGCTTTCAGCGTTTCATTGCACCTAGTGATCAAGACTTTTTTTTTAATGTTTCATTTGTTCGTCTTCCAGTTGGACACGTATCATGTTTTCAAGTCTGACGTAAGCATTTGTATATATGATTATAATTATAATTTGTATTTTTTTCTTTTTGGACAAGAAAAAACTTTTTTGAAAATGATTCTGAGTATCGTCTATGAGACAGATTTGTTAGTTTTTCGCATTCATGATTGGTGTATGTGTTACACATGTATGTCTTTTACGGGCGGGGGAGGGGTTGGTGGTGTGAGTGCCTGCGTGTGTGCCTTTTTCTCCAAGCTTTACGATTAGGCTCTGTTAAAGCAAAACCGATTACGGAATCTGTTATCAGGCACCCCTCTGTGTGTGTGTGTGTGTGTGTGTGTGTGTGTGATGCCACTGAATGTCAAGGCTGTATAGTGCGTGTTAGCGCCAGGCTTCTTTTTTGGTTGTTGTTGTAAGGCGCTCGCCCATACGCGAAATATGCCCTGACCTACTTCCTCGGAAATCAGCTTGATATAAATACCGGACGGTCATATCCTAAAACAGAGCATCGCCTGACAAAGAACATAGAAGAGCGACACCACAGTTGACTTTAAATGAATAGTATCTTGAAATCGAATCTATACGCAGTTCTTGATCAGTCAACCGACTGCTATCCCTATCACACACACACACACACACACAGCTACTTGAATAATGATTTAAAGATAAGATAAGATAAGATAAGATAGATTTATTGCTTCTTAGTTACAATTAAGAAGAATTAGCTTTGCTCCTCTTGATAATAAAACACAATTAATATACACAAACATACCATAGAAATACATATACACATTCACACACTCAGTCATTGGCTAAAACACAATTTAAAGAGAAGAAGCACTGGCATTGCCTCACATTAAACAATGTTAAACAAGCACTAAGAATAACAGTTAAAAAGGAGGGGCAGGCCTAACACAGAATACAGATCACAGATAACAGCTCTCTCTACGTATAGATCCTTCATCCACACACATCCTATCTTCTGAGCTCGCACAAGCACCCGCATCCACCCACACACAGCACAGGGTAAGATATTAGACCGCTGGGGATGATTCACGAGTGTTCATATATATTGATTTAATTCGAACATTGATTGGAAAATCTGATAAAAAAAATAACCAAAACAAACAAAAAATACAGGCAAGCAAATAATAAAGAGATGCTCAAATCATTTGAAAATGCTTTGTGGGAAACTGAAGGAAGAAATGTTTTTTAGAATTGCAGGTCACATCTATCTTGGGCCAATGTGATTATAAGATAAGATAAGATAAAATAGATTTATTGCTTCTTAGTTACAATTAAGAAGAATTTGCTTTGCTCCTCGCATCTATCTTGGGCCAATGTGATTATAAGATAAGATAAGATAGATTTATTGCTTCTTAGTTACAATTAAGAAGAATTTGCTTTGCTCCTCGCATCTATCTTGGGCCAATGTGATTATAAGATAAGATAGATTTATTGCTTCTTAGTTACAATTAAGAAGAATTTGCTTTGCTCCTCGCATCTATCTTGGGCCAATGTGATTATAAGATAAGATAAGATAGATTTATTGCTTCTTAGTTACAATTAAGAAGAATTAGCTTTGCTCCTCTTGATAATAAAACACAATTGATATACACAAACATACCATAGAAATACATATATACACATTCACACAACCATTATAGGTTGAGAAATAGCACTGGTCCCTGTTGTGGATTACCTGGATTTGAAAGTCTTTTTTGTTTTGGTAGCTCAAGCGTTTCTGTTACCTTACAAAAATACAAAAGTAAAAAAACAATGCCGCCATGGAAAAAGCAACAAATTAAAAAAAAAAAAAAAAAAAAACAACCCAGAAGCAGCTTCAGCAACATACACATGTATACACTTTACATGCATCACCCATTCATCAACTGACCGGGGGAGGGGCGGGGGGGGGGGGGGGGGGGATTCATCCATATGGCATGCTGGTTTTTTTTTTTAAAAAACCCTATGTCACCATCACAAAGCACCAAACAACTGCACCATCAATAATCAATCCATCATCACTACTACCATGAAAATAAATATCAGGTAGGTTGTCCTAACAATTTCATTTAGTGAAAACGGTCACTAGAAATAAGTTACTCAGCTTAGTAGCTACCCACAGTAACAGTCACCACACCACCAGCAGCAGCAAAATACTATGTTGTAAAATTGTCATTTATTCAAATCATTTATGTGCGCGTGTCTGTGTGTCACAGAAGTGACTGTGTGTTTGTGTGTGTGTAAGGTGCGCGTGGGTGTGTGTGTGGCTCGTGTGTCATATCTAGTGTGTTATTTTCTTGGTTCTAGGTTGGGGTTAGTAAAGTTCAGAGATTTCACGTGTGGCCACTGCCTGTTAGTGAGTAGTAGGAGTTAGTGTAGTCGAGGGGGTGAGTAGATTTCTTCAGTGCGGGTTGGGACTTGGCGGCGGCTGGCGGGTTGGACCTATCGGGTATTCTTTTCCTTTCTAACTACATGTATTTCTGGTCTTTTCTTCTCTTTCTCCCTGCTGTCTAATAGAATAGGGAAGTAGGTTAGGCTATGTTTTGTAGTGTGCGTCATTGTTGTATTGTTTCTTGTCTTTATTTCTTTATTAAATTCCATGTTTCTCATCAGTATCGCTCTGTGTTATTCTTTTATCTGTTTATTGTCGTGTTGTGCTCATTGGGGACTCGGTTGGCCATCGCTCCTCCACGCCAACCTTGCGACGGCGTGTGACACTGTGCACAACAGCTGCAGTGACAGTCATTTATCAAATCTTGCGTGCCTGGCAGCCCTAGCTGCTCCTCTTGCTTTGGCTCTCAGGTAGTTGCCCTGCAGGCTGTTTCCAATATTATAGTCACCAGGTTGAGGCCGGGAGTCTGCACATTTTAAAGAAGTACACTGTATCAGAAGTTTGGGCTTGTGCACCAGTGGCCCCAATAAATAAAACAAATCATAATTTATTTTATGTCTGCATGGATTAGCATTTGGCTTGGTGGATGTGTTGCAGTTCAATTATCCTCGTGTTTGCTACAGTAAGAGTTATCAAGGAACCATTAATCTTGCCTGATATGTGCACGATCAAAACTGAAAAAGAGTTAAAAAAAAAGTAAAAAGTTGGATACTTGCTATCTATCAATGATGTATTACGTTCTACTCAGATGGTAATGATACATACGTAAACATAAATGTCAAACCAATGATATCACTGGCTTGGTTTATAAGTTAGGTTACACAGAGTCCTTACCACTGATGCCATCCACCTCAGCGTCAATATTTCTCTCTCTCTTCTTTCTTTCATCTTCGGTGAGGTAGTTGATTCCCTTATGCAGAGCAGGTATACCTAACAAAAAGAAGAGAAATCAAAAGACAAACGGGAAAATTAAAACTCTTTTGATGATGAAGTAAATGTTCAACTGAAACATCATCTGCTCCACTCTTCTGCACAACTCACGACTGTAATAATACTCAACTGTTTTTAAGATTCAGTCGAAACAAATGTTCTATTTACTTTGCATAATAACAGGCCACTGTTAATACACTGGCTACTAGTATCAGCAGACATACCACAATCTCTTCCTTTTTAACATTTTTTTAATACCTTGAGTGAACTGTGGAAACTCTGCTGGTGTCTCATGCATGTCGATGACAAAGGAATCAGTCTCCTCAGCCTCGTCTTCTGTGCATTCTGTAACATTCAGAAAAAAGGGTTAAAACACACACACACACACACACACACACACAACTTTCTATCTCCACATTCATATGGGCTGACTGGTCTGCAAAAACTGAATGAAAATTATTATTATTATTATTACACATAGAGAGTAAGAGCAAAGACCTTGGAATCAGAAAGACGCGTCACTCCTGCCCTCGTAAGAGAGAGATATAGCAGGACAACGCGAAGAGTTGTCTGCCCGTATTAGCACGCATCCTGGATCTGGCCCCTATAGTGACAGCTGGGCGAAAAGTGGAAAGCGATCACAAAAGCAATTGTGCTCTGCGCCGAACTGTTCAAATAACAGACAAATATAAACGGGGAAATCCTTCTTTTGGTATCCCTGTTGAAAAACAACCATTTTTTCGCTTTCTTGTTAAAAAGAAAAGAAAAAAAAAAAGACCTCAAGTGGTACCTGTGCATGCAGTGTAAACAATCAGTAAACACACGCGGCTGACGCAGATACAGCGTAATTTTTGTTGTTTTTTCCGGCCAACTTTACAAATCACGGTGACTTAAACTGTTCTAGCGGCTAGCTGCATCTAAATTCACAACAAATACACACACACACACACACACAGTTGTCACTCTTACGGCGGCAAGTACGTTCGTCGGCACTTTTTCCAGTTCACATACTGTCACGGGGAAATCTGAAGGTATGCACAGAACTCTTTTCTTAAAAATCAAGAGGTTTGCATGCAGTGTAAACAAACAGCAGTAAAGATACGTGGCAGGCGCAAACATCAGGTTTTGGTGTTGTTTTGTTGGTGGTGGTGGGTTTTTCTGTTTTAAACTTTACAAATAACGTTGACTTGAACTGTGCAAACGGCACGTTGCACTGATACACACACACACACACACACATGTACACATACACAGAACAAAATCATCCGGCTGAACTTCATTCTAACCATTGTAAAACCATATCACAACATAGATTAAACTAGATCTTTTGTTCGTTCCCCGGAACATTGAAAATACTTGTTTTCCATAGGCCTAAAACACAGTCATGCGAAATGTATGGAGGAGACCACCTGTCAGTCGATGACATCGTTTTGTTTATTTTGTTAAAATGTTTTACGGCGGCTAGTGTAGGGTTGGGTCAAACAAGCAGAGACTTTTTACAAGCATGCGGATTCTATACTAAATTTATGCCAGTCACATGTCGTGGATGCGGCGATTTTGGTTTTAAATCACGTGTGATGCTGTGTGTTGGGTTTGGGAAAAAACATAATCTTGGCTCCAACTTCGATACCGATCTTGGCTCCAACTTCAATATCGTAGGCGTACCTACCTCTTTTTCTTTCAAGGGAGAATTGAAAGAAAGGTCTTCCTGTTCCTGGTGTTCACTTCTTACAGCAAATCGGCGCTGCACACCATTGTACGCCCGAATTTTGCGTCGTTTCTGGCTTTCTGCCATTAGTTCCTAGATCTGCAGGATGCGCGCTAATGCGGGCAGACAACTCTTACGCGTTGTCCCTCAAAAGGAGGTAAGTGATCTTTATGTTTCCAAGATCTTTGGTAAGAGCATCTCTATAAAATGACAACCATGCAGTCACTCCCATCCACATACCAACATCGAATTATAGTACATGTACTGTACTTTTGTTAAAGGCATTAACAATGGGCACCCACCAAAATGGGACGAAGGATGAATTGAGCATTCTATGTTATTGGCATCAATGGAAAGTGCAGAAAATAAGTTTTCTTTCAGTGTAAGAGTTGTTTCTTTAGCATGATGCAAGATACCGTTTCAAGCAGCATTCAGGGGTAGAAATGATCCAGGATGAAAAAAGAGGAAAATTTTGAAAGGAGTGGCGAAGCCATGACTGTGTAGCGCCGAAGGCGCCTTACCTAGAGTCCAGGGGCATTGCCCCCCCCCCCCCCTTCCAAATTTTTTAAGCCTAGATTAAAATCTGTGCAGCCTGGTGCATTCTGACTGCAAAATCTAGGATGAAAAAGTTCAGAGATATATATACACATTTACCCGGTACTGGTATATACTATCTTTTGTTTAATCATACCATCAAACAACTTTGTCATTCAATTTCACACAACCTTTGAAAGAGTATGCTCCCCACAATGACAATGCTTGAGTTCACTCAAGCATCACTTAGACAACTACACTGATTTACATCTCTGAAACAGAATCTTTTTCTATTTTCAAAATCCAACATCCCAGTGCTGAATGAATTCATATCCTCTATCAAATAATACTGAGGGACAAAGCAGGAATAGCACCAGATACCTGCAGGTAAGATTATCTGAACTGTGGCATTCCCTTTCAAACTCTCTTTAGCGGTGATCTTCTAGAGCAACGCGTACATGGCCTGCGTAGTTCACATCACATTTACAAACTGTGCAAAATGCAGAACTGCTAGCGCTAGTGCTCAGCTTCCTTAGGTACCATCCTCGTTTTTCATCTTTTGCCATAAGCTCCATCCATCCCTATCTCCAACAATTTTTCACGCCTTATCGTCAAAAGTCTCCCTCCACTGAACTAGTTTTCTGTCCGCCATGTCAACAAGTATAAACAACAACCCCAAGGTTCAACGCGACTGACTCCTGACGCATTATCAGGACCAAACAGAGTGGGGATTTGCAACATTCGCAGAAAGTGTACAAATGGGACTTTTGTCCCCATTTTTTTCTTCTTCTGCGGAACCTAACTTGATTAGGCAGAAATGGATTTCAAAAACGCGGAAATTCATGGAACCACGGAGAATTTTGACCCCTGAGCATTGTTGACCCCACTGGCACACAGGTTGTTCAGTGAAGATGTGGACATCAAAACTGAAACTAATTTGTTTTGCTCCTTCGCTTTTGGCCAGACTTTAAAATTCAAGATTTTTCAATGCGGTACTGGCCTGCACTCAGAGATCTGCTATTTCAAAAACACAGGTGCACTCATGAGCAAAAACATTTCAACACGTAAGTTGGCGGGCCTTAGTAAGCATGAAACAAAGTGCATTTAAACTAAGGACATTAAACCAACATCATCTGGTGACTTGAGGGCTAAGTAGTCACATCTAGGTAAAATCAAACCTGATGCTTCTCTAGGAGTCTCCGTACGGGGCAAATGCCTTCTGACTCTCACTGGACCTCTGAGTGGAGAGCGGCTTGGAGTAATACATTCCGGACGGCATGGTGGTGGGGCGACAGAAGCAGTATCAGACATGTTGCCAGAACCTGCAGTTGATGATAATGATCATAAAAGATCCGTGACACAAAAAGGAACTAGAGAGGCAAAAGCCTCCATGGCTCCCTTGTGGCAAGGGTCAAGGTCATTCACAAGTGTATGTTTGTAAAGCTCTTATCACTATCTATCATCATGGCAAGTAAAGTGTCTCTGGAATTCCGAGTTCCTGGCAATATTACAAAATTCCCCCAATGTTAAGGTTTCAAAAATAGCTTGTATAGCCTTGACCTTGGGTCAAGGTCATTAAAATGAGATCCCATCAATGTCTATTATTATGCCAAGTTTGAAGCCTCTAATATTTGTAGTTCCTCCGAAAACGGTAATGTTAAAATTCACAACAGACAGCTTTAATGACCTTGACCTTCACTCAAGGTCATGAAAAAAGGTAGGTCTCATTGCGGTCTATCATCATGCCTTGTTTGGTGCCCCAACTGTTTGTTGTTTCAGAGAAAATGCCAAGGTAAAAGCTTCCCAAAAACAGCTTACATGGCCTTGACCTTTACTAAAAGTCATTGAACACAGGTGTCAGTGAAGGTGTTGCCAATATGTCTATCATCATGCACAGTTTGATGCTTCTTGTTCTTCTTGTAGATTCCGAAAAAAAGCAAATGTAAAAATTTCCAGACTGCTTTAACAGGCATGAAAACAGATTTTTTTAAAAAAGAGGAGATTTGGTGGGGGTCTGGGGGCCGCCATAGGCCCCCAGTGGGGTCCTGGGGCAACGCCCCAGCGGGGGTAAGGGGGCGGAGCCCCCTGAAGCTGAAGCTTTTTTACAAGTTAAACAGGCACAAAACGCATTAAAAATCACCAAATCTTCCCTTAAACACTCTCCTTCCACAGAACTCATAACCATTCATATCATGCACACAGAACAACAGGAAAATAGAACTCATCAGAAAGGTTTTTAATTTTAGCAGAAAGGTACATCACCACTACCACTCAACCAGCCTGCGTTGACTGTTCACTGAACACAGAAAGAGGGACAGTAATTCACTTCACTTTCAAAAGTTAATATAACCTGACGTTGCCCCGTCTTTGATATCAGTATCACCCGTATGTGTCAGTTTCCTGAATTTCTGTCTACTGTTTTAGTTTCTTGCTGAAAAAGGCTCTGATATCAGGACCAAACCGTTTCCGCTTCCTTGATGTGGATGAGGACGGCATGGATGGCAGCTGCGGACCGGATGACTGACAATGAACACCGAGACTAGTGAGAGTCCCTGGAAGGCACGCCACAAAGTGGTTGGGACGCCAGTTATCTGCGTTTCCTTTCAAAGCTGCGACTCGGTCGCTGCTGATGAGAAGGGCGCTCGATGTGGTCTCGAATCGCAACAAAGCCACGACTCCCAAAATGAACGTGTTTCTGGCACAGATTGCAGAAAACTTCCAGCTGATCGTCTTTATCGCATCAGTTTTCGGATGGCATCTCCAACCCTCTGGTCGCACACCTTTCTCTCCAACCACTCACTCTTCCAACGGTTTGCATATTTCTTCTTTTTTTCTTTTGGCGGCAGACTCTCACCCGACGCCATGTTGCGAAACAAAGGAATGCGTGCGCAGTAAACGGTATGAGAATTAGCCGTTTGTGAATACTACCGACAGAGGATCGAGTTCGCGATGCAGTTTATGACCGCTTGGGGAGACCGAGTTCTTGGATTTTTTGGGGGGCGGACAATTTTCACTCGGCGGAGATTTTTTTTTACGGCGTAGATTTGAAAAATATCGAAAAATTTCGGCGGAGAAGGCGGAAACGGCTGAAAAGTTTTCATGCCTGTTTAATGACCTTGGGTCAAGGTCATTTAAAATTGTTTGCGTGCATAGGTCTTTTCACTGTCTATCAGCACGCCAAGTTTGGCGCCTCTGCTGTTTGTTATTTCTGAGAAAATGCCAATGTTAAGGTTTCACAAAAATAGCTTGTATGACCTTGACCTTGAAACAAGGCCATTGAATACATGTATATATATCTGTAAAGTTCTTATCAATGTCTATCATCATGCAAAGTTTCAAACCTCTGATCTTTGCGGATTCCGTGAAAATGCCAATGTAAAATTTTCAAACAGACAGCGTTAGTGACCTTGACCTTAAGTCAAGGTCATTCAAAATGATATGTTTTGAAAGGTCTTATGGTTGTCTATCAGCATGCCAAGTTTGGTGTCTCTGCTGTTTGTAGTTTCTGAGAAAACGACAACGTTAAAGTTTTCTGGACACACACACACACACACACACACACAGAGACGACGGAGGGTTATTACATAGACTCCCATTGTTACACAAGGGAGCCAAAAAGACTCGGACTGTATTACACCATACAGGACCAACAGACTACAAAAAGATGATACTAAAGTTCTGCTACTGTGAAACTTTCACAGGCTGTTTTAGATTCACCTGAATTGTTACACCCTGAGTATAAAAGCACATATAACTTTACTGTGAAATAGATCCACCAACAATGCTAACAATGACGGGACTGTTGTGCGGCTGTTCACACTCCAGCTCCATGAAACAAATCACCATCCTCAGGAAGATTCTATTTAACTTTTTAAGTGAGCCTTGCCCTATGGCATGTGCCTGACTCAAGGTTATTTGTTCTTGATCAATGCAATACTCACCTTCTGAGCCATTATGATGATTCGTTTTCGAGGATGCGCAAGCTGTTGCAATGTAATCTCGAAGGCGCCGCCCAAGGACACACACACGGCCCATGTCCTCCAGATTCTCTGTATTTGCAGCATAAAAAATTTCTGAATAAAACAAAGGCTACATGGAAAATATGTTGTAAACATGTGTGTACAGAGTAAAGCTCATTCATATAGTGCACAGACTTACTACCCTTCACTACTGACAGGGATTACAACCCTTCTAATGAACTGGAGTCAGTCAGCATGTGCAACAGCCTGAGAGTAAATTTAACGTGTAAAAATGCATTATCTGCATTTGATTTTACCATTATTAAATTGTGTGTGTGGTTGTGTGTGTGTGTGTGTTTGCTAAGCAGAGTCCAGACTGTGCAAGCGTCAATAGGAATATATGGGCATGGCTCAGAAATGGTGTTGAAAAGTTGTGACACACTAAGGCAAAATAGAAAATCATAATTTACACATTGGACTTGGGGCACACCATCTTCAAACAAAAACACATCATCTGAACCATTTTTTGCGTCATTCACTCATTTATTACTTGTGTAATATGATGCCAACCATTATCACTGTGTACATAACATCACAACATCACAGGAACTTCTTGCTCCCATTCACTGGAAAGAGATACAAAGAAATTCATTTAAACTGCACCCTGTTATAAAGAAAAACCAGTTGGGTTAACTGAAATAGTTACACTGTTCTTGAACTTCAAAGAAGCGAGATATTTTAAGAAGCAGAAAATGTACGTAACTTCACAACATTTTTCAACTCTGAAGATCTACGACTGTCATAAGTACTTCAAATTTCATCCAAAACACACAATATTCATATAAAGCTAATCAGTAGGCTTTCAGCTTTTTTTCTTATTAAGAGAAACAGCGGGCAAAACAGAAACTATGACATTAGAGCTGATACGACACTGGGAACACATTCTAGAAATGAAAAAGCCCTTTTGGCACATAATGAGTGTAAATAATGCACTTTGTTTACATGAAGCAGTTTTAGAATGTCTAGGTGTAAGTATTTACATCACTGCTGACCATGAAAGAGGTTTTGGTATTGATACATTTGCCTAAACTAACTAAAGGGGAACTTCAGTACATAACTTCACAACGTCACAAGGCTAAAATTTGTTTACAAACTTATTAAGAGATTAACAATGACCTTTAAAAACCAAATCAGCAGACTATCTACAAAGCAGGTATCCACTGTTGCCACTATTGTCCCCAGAAAACATAAAACAATGGGGGAAAAATATGGAATGTTACCGTAGTACATAACTTAACAACAATGAGATGTCTCTCTCCTGTTTTTACAAATAAAACAAACCTTTCTTAGCAGTAGTTGAGCATCACAGGTGGTAAAAGTGAGTGAACATTACACCCCTGCAGTTGAAGCCCTTTAAGAATATGAATCGCCCCCAATTTCAGCCAGTACAAGAAAAAACAGTCTCAAGGAGGGGAAATGTACATAACTTCACAACGTGACATGGCCAGCTTTTTTAGAATGTGTGCTCCATTAAGACCATTCTCTGACTAAAAAAGTAAAGCATTTATACTACATCACCATTTTTATTGTATGGAACTTTTATTTTACTTCTGAAGTAAATCCTCCTAAGACATGTTGACAAGCTGGTAAATGTTGTACATAACTTCACAACATTTTTCAACTCTAAAGATCTGCGACTGTCTTAAGTACTTCAAATTTCACCCAAAACGCACAATATTCATATAAAGCTACTCAGTAGGCTTTCAGCTTTTTTTCTTATTAAGAGAAACAGCGGGAAAAACAGAAACTATGACATTAGAGCTGATAAGATACTGGGAACACATTCTAGGAGTGAAAAACCCCATTTGGCACGTAGTAAGTGTACACAGTGCACTTTTCTTCTTTTTTTTACCTGAAGCAGTTTTATAATGCCTGAGTGTAAGTATTTACCTAACTGTTGACCATGAAAGAGCATGTTCATGTGTTTATTTTGTGGTCTGGGAGAGGAAACTATTGTTCACCTATTCTGGGACTGTCCATATTATGTGCAGATGTTTATTTATGGCTACAATTCGAGTGCATTCATTGTGATAGTTTTGCTTTTACAGCCACTCTGCTTATCCTTGGAACAGAACTATGTAAAAACAGATATAAAGTTATAGATTTGTTGATTTTATTAAGCAAGTTTCATATAGATCTATAACAGCAAGCTAAAGAATACTGTTCCAAATGCCACAACATTCAAGAAGATATTCAAACACAGACACATAGGTGAAAAACTGCATGTAGTTTTCAGGTAACTAGTCTAAACCTGCCTGGCTACCACAGAGGTCAATGGGGCTGTTAATGGCTCAGCAGAAAACGTCTTCAGACCTATCTGAAAGTAAATGCAAGTTTGCGCCCTGGCATGAGTTTAGGGCAGCAACAGTTCCTTGTATCTGCTCGGTGGGATGCCAGGCCACATCCACCCACGTGTATACATCCCCCTTTCTTTGCATGTAGTGAAGCTTCACCTCAGAACCATCATGCAACACTTCCAGCACCTGGACACAGGAGACATCACCTTATAAGATTTCTGACATAGAGAGACCAGCGTCAGCCTAAAGCCAAGAAAAACTAAAATAAACAGGATCATGTAAAAACTTGTCATGACATCTCATGTAAAAACTTGTCTTGGCATCTCATGACTTTTGCAACAATGGTTAAAGATATATAGCTTTGTATGGCGTGCGTTGGAGACACAAACCTATGCGTAGTAGCCGGCTTCTCCCTTCTTTCGGTTGCTTGAAAAAACAGCTTCCACAAAGTCGTCGACTTCTGGCACTCTGCAGATTGACAGTCATAAAGTTAATGACATTATTTCTACATTGCAGATAAATTCATGTTATGATAAATCAGACATCAAACACCATCCTTCATCTGTTTGAAAGAGACATTTTTCCAATAACAGTTATGAACATCCTTTATTATTTGTTCAACTTCATGTAGCACATTTTAAAGAATGACTGTCCTATAGGTCCTCTAAGAAGCAAAGAGCTGTTACCTTCGTTCAATGAACCCCATGTTATGCAACCGCTGACCTACTGCCTTACAACAGCTGTGTTTATTGTATGTAACTGAACTGTTCATAACATCACGACACACTGCACTTGCATCTTTTCACATTTTGTCAATTTTAAACAATAGACCTGCATAAACCTCTTTAATCTACTCTCACAGAACTCCAACAGTTGAAGTTACCTGCACCCAGTTATGTTTCTTCAAAATTATCATCTTACTGCAGGTCAGCACACTCGTGAGAGATGTACATAACTTCACACAAACGATGGCAGACCATGGATCATACATTGTTGCGAAGTTATGAACTAACAAAGACCTACTTTGTGCAAAACCACACAGAAATGCATGTATGAATAGAAGAGGGGAAGTATGAATGATGACTGAACCATCATTCTCATAACCTAAATCTACAGTATGACCATCAGGGGAAAATATTTGCTATCAGTCCATAACCTCACACCCAAGGATTGTTGTGAAGTTACAAACAGCAGAATGGCACCGAAAAGTCTGTTAAAATGACTAGGACAAGAACCTAATGCTTCACACAGGATGTGAATGTGAAATTATGCAACCGCTGACCTAATGCCGTACAACAGCAGCGTTTACTGTATGTAACTAACTGAACTGTTCATAACATCACAACACACTGCACTTGCATCTTTTCACATTCTTTCAAATTTAAACAACAGACCTGCATAAACCTCTTTAATCTACTCTCACAGAACTCCAACAGTTGAAGTTACCTGCACCCAGTTATTTTTCTTCAAAATTGTCATCTTACTGCAGGTCAGCACACTCGTGAGAGACGTACATAACTTCACACAAACAATGGCAGACCATGGATCATACATTGTTGTGAAGTTATGAACTAACAAAGACCTACTTTGTGCAAAACCACACAAAAATGCATGTATGATTAGAAGAGGGGAAGTATGAATCATGACTGAACCATCATTCTCATAACCTAAATCTACAATATGACCCTGAGTAAAAACATTTGCTGTCAGTTCATAACCTCACTCCAAAAGCTTTGTTGTGAAGTGATCAACATTTACTTCTCTAAAAATAACCCACAGACTTGATGTAGAGAACCCCAACTGCTTCAAAAAAAAACCCCTGCTTATCACTAAACTCTATAAAGCACACCCAATTCACCAGCAAAGAATCATTTCAATGAAAACTGTTGTTCATAACATCACAACACAACTTTGTTTAAGTTTGTGTTGTGATGTTACGTGCTAAGGACTGACATGTTAAAAACAGTAATTAATTCTTTAAACAGTTTCTCCTCTTCAAAACTGTCCAAAACTGCAGCAGTCATGCTCTCACATAAAGGCATTTCACGTGTAGAAACGTAGTTGATAGTTTGATGCGACGTTCATAACATCACAACGCTGATGATGAGGCGTTAGCCACAGATTTGTAGTGAAGTTACAAACTTTGACCATTACAGCCGATATATTCTTGACCACGCACAATAATAGTGAACACAATCGGACATGATCCCTTGCAACTATTAATGAGTGAGACGTGAACAAATTCATGTCTTTCACAATTCTGGGCTATTTCTCTACCTGTAAACATGAAAGCCTGAAAACGAGTACAACTCTTTGTTGTGAGATAACGGACACCATTATTGGAGTCTAAATTTTGCAATCACCTAAATGGAGTTCCGTAAAATTCAAGCGATTTGACTTCAAACGTAATTATTTCGCAAGCCCGCCGCCCTAGATTCTGTAATTTTTCACAGAACTGTTAATGCGCTTTGTACGTTATCTTGACTACAAAAACATCTCAGACACCCCAATAAAATGTTTTTTTCTTGTAGGTACGCACTGTGAAAACTGTGGAAACACGAAGTGATGTCTCGGCGAAACATTTTTCCAAAGATTGCTTTCGTCTTGATCAGGGAACTACATTGCACAGAAGCTATAATTGAAGAAACATGAGGTCAAAAACGCTGTTGCGAAGTACATAACAAGCGGATCAGGACTGACAACAAAAACTTACCTTCATTTTCTTCGTTGTTCTTCGACATTCTGTTTCCCGATTCCACACAAAGACAAATCTGGCCAGAATAAATCGCACATGGTGCTGCGCGCGAAACGAAAGTCAGCCGATTCGCGCCACTGCGCAAGTAAAAAAGTAGTACGTAACACGCCGTTCACAACAAAACTCGGAGCGCGACCGATATCGCATATTTTCGACGGTATGAGTATCTGACGAATGCTATCGCTTTATGGTTAAAAACTGGCGTGAATTTAATAAAAAATGCACAACTTTTTGTTGTTGTTGTGTTTATTATTTCCGGCCGGTAACGATTATTCCGCCGCGGCTATTTTTTACTGCAATGGCTGACGTATATTCCTGGTCACGAAAATCCAACGTGGCTCGCATAGTAAGCGGTAAATTTCAAAATGAAAGTTTTGGAACCGACTACGGACCACTTCCAAGTTTACTGTACTGGATTATCAAGCGGTGGGCACTTTCTTTTTGAAGTTATTCTTGATCACTGTGAAGGACCCAAAACCGTGTCACAAAAATCGCGCTCAGCGGCGACGCCGAAAATGCGGGAAACGTGCAATTGCACCGATTTATTTACAATATTCCGACGAGAAAAGTTTAGGAGCCAGAGTTTCATACATCTGCTAAACACTGGTGCCCTTACATTAAAAAAATTACCATTCTAAGGTATTTTTATTTCCACTCAATGTCTGCTAGTGCAACGATCGGGCGTTCTACGCCATTTCTGAGCCATGCCCATATATGACTTGGACAATGTAAAAAAACAACTAACGGCTAATTACTGAAGCAGACATCCAGACTTTGCTATAACCCTTATGTGGCAGAAAAGGATGATGAACTCTTGAGTACCCAACCTTCCTCATCTGAAATCAAAGTACTGTGCTACTGTGCATCTGGTATTTTACTGCCTGCTCTGAAAACTGCAAACCTCCATCAGTCCATGTCACTTTGTCAGTACCAGGCTTTGGTTTAATTAATTTCACGAATTTATGTTTGGGCTTTTGAACATCTGACATCAGATAAATCTTGATGGGATATGTACAGCTTACCTTTCTTTTTACACCCAATGTATACTGCTGCAACAATGGCTACTACTGCCACTGCTGCCGCTACTCCTCCTCCAATGAAGGCAGCAAAGTCCTTTTCTCCTGGGTCTGAAATTATTTCATCAAAATTAACTTAGAAACTGTGTGTGTGGGGTTTTTGTTTGCTTGTGTGTGTGCGCATGCATGCACCAATATCATTTATTTGATAACTTTTGCAATACACTAAAAAGTAATTTACAATAACATAGACATGTAGGTTGTCAGTAAATTTATGCAGACTCCACTACACTCTCTCTACTGAACTCTGTCCCATTGTCAAGAAAAATATGCATGCATTTAAAACGTGCAAGCAGCTGAGAAATTCACATGTGTACATTACCTAAATCTATCTTTAAATGAATAGTACTTCCTTTGGTGTGTCTCTACAAATCTGACAATGCCCCCCCCCCCCCCCCCTCCCCATGCCTGAATGCACATGTATACAATTGTACCACTGTGGTGTCACTGAAAGAATTTATGTGCATGCTTGTGGGAAGTGTTTGTGAGCGTCAGACTAAGAGAGAGATGATGACAAAAAGTCACAGACACTGAGACAGAATAATAGAGATTCTAATGTTGTTTTCTTACCAACAGTTGGGTATGGTAACACAGAGATATTGAATTCTTCAATCTGGTTGTACAACTCAGGCTGTTCCCATACTGCTGAACACTGACACCTCACTTCTCCCTCAGAAGCGTTGATGAACACGAGTGAACTGGTCACTGTGGATCCTTCAATAGTGTCGGGTTCGTCAGACCAAGTGTTAAAATTGTTAGAACAGGAGAGCTGTACAGAGGAGACGGGGGGTTTTCCACCAGTCACTGTACAGTTGATGGTGTCCCCAGGGTGTAGAGGTGAGGTGTGGCCTGATACCTTGGGTGGTGATGGAGGAGGGTCTGAAACAATTAGCAAAAAAAAAAAAAAAAAAAAAAAATGATGCAAGCATTTCAAATAGCTGTGCTTCCCCAATTATTTTCCAGTACTTTCCCAGATGCTGGAAACTGTTCTATCATTATTACAGGGTTGCACATTTAAGTCGGTCCCAGGACACTGACCTATAAAAATTTCAAATGTCCTATTTTTCCCACCTCAAGCGGACATTTGTCCTATTAAAATTTTTATTGCCACTAAGTGGCCAGGACACTGTGTCCTATCACTTTGCTGTTTCCAGGACACTTTGTCCTATAGAAGCTGTGGAAAATGTGCAACCCTGTTATTATCATCATTACTATTTTGGTTCCATGCCATCAATGATAAACTTGTCATCTAACAATGCCAGAAAATGACTGATGCTAAATCACTGCAGGGGTGCTAGCAACACGGGACCTACAAATCTGAAACCACTTCAAGATGTTTTGCCAAATCTGAAAAGCCACAACTGCCAGTTTTTACAGGCAAGACACATGTACAGGGCTGCCACTTTCTCAGAGACAAAAAGCCTGAAAATTGACCCTCAAAATCTTAATGGAAGCCAGAAAAAATTTGAAAAGCGCGGAAGGGGGGGGGGGGGGGGGCAAGACAGCTTACCGGCAATACCGCAGTCCTGAAACTGAATTGACCCTCAAAATCTGAACGCGATTTTGCAGTTAAAAGTGTTTCTAGTTGAAGGGGAGGCCATTGCAACTTGTACTACACCGAAGACGGTCTCGCAAAAGTTCCACCTAACGACAAATCGGAATTCCCCCCAAAAACGGACGATTTTCTGCCAAATCGGAAATCAGGGTTTATGTGAAATTTGAAATCGGAAATCCGATCTGAATCGGAAATCTGCCACCCCTGAATCACAGCGATCGTCAAATGTGTCAGGACCATGGTAGCCATTCGGGCTACCACCCTGAACAAAACTGGTAGCCCGAAAAAAATTCTGGAAGCCGGAGTGGCTGCTAGGTTCTGATTCATCTCAGAATTCCTGCTCGCCATTCGGGCTACCGCTACCGGAGCTTTCACTTGCCTGACGGTAAATTTGGTAGCGAAAGCGAGCAGGCGAGCGCATTTGACAATCGCTGGAATCAGCTATACAGTGAGCAGCAAAATCTGTCAGTCAGTGTCGTACACACTACAGTGCAACTTGAGGAAATGCAGCTTTACTTGGTTCATATCCAACCTCTTACAGTGTAAACTGATATCGATCTACTGAACAGGGTGGACTGGTTGGTGAGGTACAGTTTGCACAGTAACACTAACACCAGTGCCAGTGTCTAGGTTTTGTTTTATCCAGCAAGCATTCCCTGTCACACACATGACATGCTCACTGACTTTCACAGAAAGCACAAAAACATCAGTACCACACACACACCACTTTGTACTTTATGACTGTTGCAGTGTTGGGGGGGTGGGGGTGGGGGGGCTAAATATGGTTGTTATGACTCACAAGTGAGATTCAGATGATAAACAGCATCAGCTGATTTATGCGTCTTCGGATTCGTAACCCGGCACGTGATGATTTTCCCATGGTCTGAACGATGTGGAGTGAAAGTACATGTCTTTCCATCCTCTCCTTCACGGCAGTTCACATTCCACAGATATCGAGGTTCAGGATTGGTATTTGCTACCTTAATTGTCAAAGTTAGCATCTCTGTTCCATTCACCAGGAATGACCCAGGACCAGTTATGCGTACATCATCTTTGACTGGGCCATCTGGGGGAAAAGTTGAAAACAAAGAAAATTTTATCAACTTATTCAAGTGAGGAATATCAGAAGTGGTAGGAAGTCTGAGACATAACAATGCTATTTTGCATGAGCAAAGCTTCAGCCACTATATACGCAAGCTGCAAAGAGGCAGAGGCTGGTGATCAATCATAAAAGGACTGAACAAGGGACATATTTAGTACATGTATGTACATAGCATAGTACCAGTATGAGCATGAACATCTTCAACCTGCTGAGGTACACTGTACATGAACTGCTGATGGGTGACAAATTGTTTCTTATACATGTAGTGACCATATAAATTTGTAACGATACAGCTTCCATTCATACAAAGGTCAAAGTATTTACTATAGAACTAGAAGAAAACACAAAAAACGTGGTGAATGAAACACTGGATCTAGTAAATTTTATCCCTGAATCTGATCCACTTTCTGAAATAACCCAGCGATATGGGTAAACATGCAGTGATTCTGCTAGACTGGCATGTATGCATACATATATATATATGGTCAAGAGTACAGAGGTGAGTCGACTGCTGAAAATGGCTACCCATTCACATGAATGATGCTACAAATTTGTTTAAAAAGCATGCACAGTTGTCTACTTTGGCTCACTTGTTCAGTATAAATCAGAGTTTCAAACAGTGAGAGTTGGATGTGGTACATTTACTTCTTGCGTTTAAAACTCTGGGTTTTTGGCGAAAAATCGGTGATTGCAGTGGAAGAAAAACGTGACAGAAAGTACTTGCGATCGCTGAAGTGTTATTTTGAGAAACATGGAGAACGGTCAGTGAACCCATTTGCTGTCTCCAAATGCTCAAAACTGCCTTTATTTCAGTCGGCATACTGGCAGGTGTCAAATATTTTCCGTTTTTTAGAAAAATGACTGAAAATGTAGGCACGTTTGGACATAACGTCGTCGTAAACTTCCGATGATCAACATCGACCACCGAGGTCGAGCGTACTTTTGTCCTGCGAAATACCTAACTTGCATAATCTCAACATCGTTTTTTCACTCTTTATTTTTCATGGAAGAACATCGATATATCTCGTGTTGTTGAAAAGAAACTTCGTGCTGATTTCGAAGACCCGACGGTGTGTTAATTTTCCTGTTATGTTCATGCGAGAAAAAATCGATCACTACACTCGGGTATGAGATAAATTCAACCAGCGGCCGTTTCAAACACAAGCTGGAAGCATGATTTCTTTGAGCCGATGACTTTGATTACCGTCACTGGAGGAGGCAGCTGATAATCCCGAGGGTAAGTTTTAAGTGTTAAGTGTTATCTTCAGACAAATCTAGTCAACTCAGCAGCAAAAAGTGAATAAACACAAAGAGTCTGTGTTCTTGTGCATTTTGGAATACTGCTGACAACAGCGGCAATGGTAAACTCGATGTTAGTGTGGTGATTGGTATCACCAACACGTGGATGTTAATCCTTGTCGTGATTCTAATCGATACAGCCGTGGAGACATTTGTGGTTTAGGTTGTAAACGTTATGTTCATGACTCTGTTACAAAAGTTGTGTATTCAGCAACAAACAATGAATGCCTTAGGTATTTTTAGGTGGAAAGCTACTCGGAAAAAGATCCTTTGCGGGGAGTAAAGCTTTCTTATGTAAAATTTCAGATGTCTCTGGTTTGAACACAACTTTACTCACAAACGAAGGTCGTCAGCATTATGTTCAAACTCATACGACGACAAGTCTAGCACCAAACAAAAATAGAATATCCTGCTAAACATCTTTGGCATAATTTTTCTCCCTGGAGTCTTAAAAATTTCCATTCAAACACATTTTTGTGTGTTCATCTGTTTGTTTATTGAAGTTAACTTTACACACCGTACCCAGATTGATGCAGTTGTTATGTTATGTACAAACAACAACTTGGGCATTCCTTCATTTTTTTAATGGCCAGAAATAGAGGACAGAGAAATTATGTGTTTTTATTCATGACTGTGTTGTTTTTTTCCAGGATCACACCAATAGAAAATGTGCAGGAGCTGTTTGTGTTTGAACACAACTTTATACACAGACAGTGGGTTTCAAGTTATGTTCAGTCAAAGGTTACATTTTTTTCCTTTGCTGTACTGAAAAATGATATGTATTCAGTATTTCCTATGCTGTGACTAGTGTGAGCCCCTTTTTGATTATAGCAGTTTGTATACATCATTCCTGTGTGTGTTTGAGTGAAAGCTGTTGCATGAGTGTTTGTCAAGTTAAGTTCCAGCAACTTGATAATGACAGTTAACAATTTTATTATGCTTTTAAATCATATTTTTGTGAAGAGAATGTGTACCTTCGATTAAAGCACACTTCCTGGTAATACATTTTTTTTGTTCCGTTTCCTCTTGTTTGATTTTGACAGTCTCAAATGAGTCTGTCACAGTGTAGTGTTATGTTCGAAGTTGCGTAAAGTTACATTCATGTAGCTTGAGATAGCAATTATCTATGGGATTAAGCTTAAAATCATACTTTGAGGGGGTTAAAGAGTACCTCCCATTGAACCACACTTACTACAACTGATATGTTTTGTTCTTTTTCCTTCTGGTTGACTTTAGCTATCTGAAATTTGTCTGTCACAGTGTAATGTTGTGTTCAAGTGTGTCAAGTTATGTTCAGACAGCTGGATATGGTAATAATTCATGTGTTAAATCTGTTAGATACATTTTTGTGTGACTAAGGTGTATTTACCATAAAAACAAAGTCACTGGTAATATATTTTTTGGTACCTTTTCCTTCTGTGTGACTTTACAAGTTTGGAATGAGTCTGTCATGTTGTAATGTTATGTTTAAGCATGCTCAGTTCTTTCTTTGATCACTTTATTCAGGGACACAGTGAAGTAGCAACTGTTATTTTTGTTTTTGCATGTATTTCAAGGGTCAGTCTTTAATTTCACTGGGAAACAATAATAACTGGAATAAAATGTTTAGCTTTTTAAAGGGTTTTATTGACATGTTCCGTCAAGCAGAAAACCAGAAACATTTGAATCCATTTCTGTTCACGTATCATTTATTATTGTTCATGTATTGCACTACATTATTATTGAGTAACCCAAACAATGTTCTTAAGAAGGTTTTATTGACCAAACAGTATCAGTACTCTGTCATAATGGTGCTCATTTCAGTTTAACATGCCGCTTGACGTAAAGTTATGTTCACACCACTTTTTCATTGCATTTCTTTGCATCTAGTGAGTCTTTCCTTCTCTTTTGTGATATTGCTGAAGGTTAAGCCTTCAAAATAAAAACACAAAATGCAAACAACATCACTGGTTTGTTTTTGCCTTGAAATTTCAAGTCTGCAAAATTGTGACAGTGTTTAATGTTATGTACAAACTCACAACTTATTTCTTCAAATACGGCCAATCGACAACTTGTATGAGAAAATCAGATTCTGTGAAGATTGCTCATGACAAGACACACCAAATTCATATAAAATAGTGTGTTTATCACTTTGCTGAAAACTGGGTACTCATGTCACACTCACTAGACTCAACTCTGTACTCTTGACCATATATATATGTAAATATTTATTGGGGAAAAAAAGGCTGGTGCAACGGCGTAAGTCTACATTGTTGATAGGGGTACTTAGAGAATACTGAAGAAAAACCCCAAAGAACTATCAAAATAACAGAACACGGTGAGCACTAAAGTATGGAGCACTAAATTTACAGCCAATCCTGTTATTAGTGTTAAGGTAAGGTTGTCCATCCCTTTGTACCTCCATGAACACCCTAATGCAAAGCTGACAAAATGAAACACTGTATATTTTCATTTATTTATCCAGTTTTTGCACGTAGATGACATCTTTTTACGATCTACTCACAGGCTTAATCCATTTTCAGGAATGCATGTGCACCCCACTGTTGACTTCATGTTTACCCTGGGGTAAAACAGGGCTTTCCTCTTTGCAAGAATTCAAGAAAGGTTGTCAACAGTGAACACTGTACTTAGGTGAATCCTGAACAAGACTGTAAGTGTTACTTACAATATGGAACTCGGACCGTGTGTGTCACATTGGTAGCCACTCCATTACAGATCATCTGGCAAGTCACCACCTTCCCATTATCCTGTCTCGTCACATTGAGCATTGTCAGGATAGGTCCCTCCGTATACCCTGGCCATGACAAGCTGCAGGAATGGTCTCTTGTCCGCGACTGGCACTCACAGCTGAAGTTCCCACCCTCCTCAGCATAGGCTGGGCAATGTGCAATTGGTGTCAAGCCTGTCCCTTGAACAGAAATTAAAATTATAAAACAAATTTCACGGTAACATGTGCAAAATCACAAATCAAGGGTATCCTGGCTAAAACAATTACGGTACCGGGTAGGTAGGTAACAAGACAAGTACAGACAGTTTTAGAAGTGGCACAAGAAAATGAAAGAAAAAAAAAAGAGCGAACAGGCCATGTAAAACCTCAAGATGCATCTCTTCTCTCAGTTGATTTTGTTATAGGAGACTTCGTCTGTTACAGTAAAACCCCTATGAACCCCCCAAACCGCAAGAAGCTTGCTTGCTTTTTGCACTTGTGAGGGTACATGTATGCTTACTGAATTTCAATTCGTTGTCAATATTGTCACCCAAGTCCTTCTCTACTCCAAGACCACATCTCCCTTTGACTTCATAGTGTACTGCAGCACGCGAGGGGCTAACACTATTGCCTATGTGCATAACTTGGCACTTTTCTTGGATCTAAGCTGCCACATGTCGGACCGTAACTGCAGGCTTCAAGGTCTTCCTTAACTGTACAGAATGCTCTGAGAGTCCCTATCCCTTCCCTTGCTTTTGCCCCCCCCCCCCCGCCCCCCCCCCCCCCGGGTTATGGGTATTACATGATCAGATAAACGGAGACAATGCTCAAACGACTGTGAGTACATGTGGTTTCATGCTCGGTGTAACGGAACTTGTCTCTTGCTGTCTACCGCCCTCACGCCAATGGGAAGTGCTGGGGGCAAGTTGTAACGGGGCCCATCACCTAAGTGTGCCGTGAGCTATTACGTGGCCAATGCCCGAACAAGCGAGTGACCGCCGTATTCACAAAAGGGTGCCAAATCGCCGAGCTGTCTGGCTAGCGTCGACCGCTCGCCGAAGTATGATCCAACATGACGGCACGTTGCGCTGTCCTCGGGCGGACTGCTGGCCTCGAAGTTGCGTAATAGGCCTAGTGTTGTCTAGCGCTGTGTTGCGACGATTTTGATTCACCGAGGATGTGTGGACAGTTCGGAGATAACCCTCCAGTTGCATGGCGCGCATAAGCATACAGAATTACACCAATCAGTGCGATACTTACCAACACAGAGCGTAGGAAATATAACCAACCTAAGTATGAGACAGAACATGCCAAAACAAAAGAACTGCGATGGATTGTCCACACGTGTCGCCGCCATTCTTCTGATTTGGTAATGGCACCAATAGCTTCCGGGGCACGGAATATATAGTGCAGAATCTTTGCCCCTGTTTAAATTTGTGTGCTGAGTAAAAATGGCAATATGGGGCTGTTTGCTGGCTTTGCAAATAAATTTATATGCCTGGTATACCGGTAATATAGAAAAACAGTGAAAACTGAACATGGCAAGTGGACTTCTTGTATTCATCCGCGGCTTGTACGGTTACCAGTCAACTCGGCCCCAGTCACGGTTTCCCATGTGGCGTCCCCGATCACTCATGGGTTGCCCGAACTAGGAAAGAACGGAAGCAGAGCGGGTTCAACGCGGTCCTGCCGGCTTCCGCTGTTGTCAACACTTCAGCACCGGGGGCACCTCCAGGAACACGTACATGGTTTCGGTTTTGTAAATCGTTTAGTGGATCTGTGGAATAGTACTGACCATGACAAATTTTTCAGTGACTGATCAGCAGCCAGCCGCAGTTGACTGGGCCTCAGCACGTACGTGATCGTGACAAAAAATGATAGGGACATACTCACATCAGTTTGTATTAGGGGTGCCAACCCTGAAAACACCTTAGCACCAAAAACACGCAAGCACAATCTAATAGCTATCCCAAAAGCATCCTCCCCTACGGAAAGGCAATACACTGATCCCACCCCTTGATGACTGACTATAGTGACAGCCGTGTGGTGGTCAAATCGCTCAGTGAAATATCACTGAGAGAGCGGCCGAGCCGCGCGGTGACAACCCGTCATGAAACATGTATTTTTCTTGTCACGTCTGCGAGACAGTGGACTGAGGAGGTACAGAAAATTAATACGGTTATCAAGCAAGCTAAAACTTTGCATGTTTACATTCCATCGCCACGTGCGTGTGCTGTTTATAGACTGACAAGCCCCGCCCATTCTAACTACTAGTCAGTTATTGATCCAACCATATAGTTATATTTACGAGAATATTTCTAATTGACTACAGACCTTTTCTGCCCTATTTACTAATCAAATATATTTACTGCTAATGAAATATTTACAATTGAAATGCATGTCACTAAAAGGAATCAGTTTATTTTATGTTACTAACTTTTATAATTTATTGTAACTTATCACTAACTGTGATCAAGCACAATAAATACCATCACGTCCGCCACAATCGGCCAACAGACCAGTTGCAAAACAGCACAAATTCCCTTCTTCCTCTCAGATGCTCATTCATTCTGCTACATTCATTCTTCAATCACTCTGCCACACCTGTATTCAGTGACTTTGAATCAAGGTCAAGGCCATACAAGCTGTTTGCAGAAAAGCTTTCAAAACCTTAACATGGGCGTTTTGTATGACCTTGACTCAAGGTCAAGGTCATTACAGCTATCTGTTGTGGAATTTTACAATTACCATTTGTACAGAAACTACAAAACTAGAGCTACCAAACTTGGCATAATGATAGTCATTGATAAGCTCTTACAGATCTCATTCGAATGACCTGACCAAGGTCAAGGTCATACAAGTGGTTCTGGGAAAACTGTTATGTTGTATTTTCTCTTGCTATGTCGCTCTCTCGGTGCACTCGCAGAGAAGACACGGGATAACAACAGGGTAGAACTCCAATGCTTTAGTAACAGAAGATGCGCAAGAACAAACTCATGAAAGAGGAAGAACCCAGAACGCTGTGCCAGTGCTGCTTATATACTAACAGGTCAGATCTAGAACATTCTACAACATACTGGCAAGTACGGAATCTTTCCTGGGTCACGTAATCTTCTGACGTTACTGCACTCGCATGTTCTGGGATGGTCTAGAATTTCCATCGAAATGCAGTGGCTTTTCGCGATCTCTACAACACCTCCCTACCAAAATTGTTGTTTCACAACAAACTTCAACAACAAAGTCTGTCTCTGGGTTTTGGTGTTCTTTTGGATCGTCTGGGGTTGTCTGGACCATACTCAGGAACAGGTGGCTTGGTCCTGGGCAGTCGTGGTCTGCTCTGGTTCTGTGTCGGTGGCACCAGAATCTCCATCGGATGGTCGATCGGGAGCTCAGAGGCATCTGCTGAATCGCCAGGTTCGCTGTCCTCTTCAGAAGCGTAACGTGGGCGCAACTGTTCCCAGTGTCGTCTCCAAACTGGGCCACGAGGAACTACCTTGACGTTGAAGCAGCGAGTACCCATAGACTTCTTGACCACTGCTGGTACCCATCTGGGCTGCTTGGCATGGTGAGGTCCATAGTACAGTGCGTATACTGGATCTCCAGCCTTGTATTGCCTGGTCACCTTGGCGACACCTCCTGGAGTCCGGAGTCACCTGAGTTTTAGATGCCTCCTTGGATTGCTTGCCCTGAGCTATGTGTGCTGGCGAGGGAAGCAAAGTGTCGATCCTTGTCCGAATCTGTGTGTACATCAAGAGTTCACTCGAGAGAATCCGCAGGATGTCGGCATTCCTCCGGTACTGCATAAGAAACTCTTGAAGTGCTCGCTTCGGGGGCAGAGAAGACTTCCTGAGAGCTTGCTTGAAAGTCTGCACCAGCCGTTCTGCAGCTCCATTGGTAGCAGGATGATAGGGCGCTCCTGTCAGGTGCGTGATCCCACGTTCCTTGCACCAGCTCTGGAACTCTTCAGAAACAAAGGTGGTTGCATTGTCGGAGACCAACGTGTGTGGGTATCCGAAGTGAGCGAAGTCTTCTTCCAGCAGGTCTAGAGTAGCTCTAGTGGACGTGGATGACGTTGGGTGGATGCATGGGTACTTTGAGTAAGCATCCGTGATCACCAGCCAGTTGGTGCCCATGAAGTTGATGGCGTGGTCCAAGTGAACTCGGCTCCATGGCTTCTCTGGTAACATCCAGGGATGAACTGGCGGTTTGGATGGCTTGTTTTGATGTTCGCCGCATGAGTCACATCGTCGACTCGTCATCTCTATTGCAGCGTCGATACCGGGCCAGTATACTGCAGTTCTTGCCAACTGCTTCATGCGTTCCATGCCGAAGTGTCCGATGTGCAGAAGATCAAGGATCTTGGGCTGCAGGCTTTGTGGAATCACAACTCTTGTACCATAGATGAGGCATCCGTGGCAGATACTGAGAGAATCAGACAACTTCTGGAACTTTCTGACTTCTTCGTTGATCTCAGCGTGCTTCAGCGGCCACCCTTCGCGCACGTAGCGCATCACTGTAGCTATCACTGGATCTTTGCCTGACTCTTGACGAAGGATGTTGGAGTCGAAAGGTTTGACTTGAAGACTGAGAACTCGGATGGCGCACACCATGTCCGTGTCTTCCCCACTCTCCTCCCTGTCAAAGTCGATGTCGTCTCCAGAAGGCAAGCGACTGAGGGCATCTGCATTGCCGTGATCTGCAGTTTTCCGGTACTCGATCGTGTAGTCGAACTGGTTCAGCCATAGGGCCCACCGAGCTAGTCTGTTAGCTGCAAGAAGTGGTGTCCCTTTCTTTGGTCCGAACAGCGCCGTCAGGGGCTTGTGATCAGTCACCAGTATGAACTGTCGTCCGTACAGATACTGGTAGAATTTCCGCAAACCATAGATGATGGCTAGGGCTTCCTTGTGGATTTGGCTGTAGTTTCTTTCTGCAGCTGTAAGAGTCTTGGACACATTGGCAATTGGGCGCTCGCTTCCATCCGGATAGCGATGAAACAGTACTGCTCCAATTCCAACGTTGGATGCGTCACAAGCCAGCCCCACAGGCTTTTCTGGGTCGAAGTGTACAAGGACTTGATCAGAGGAAAGCACATTCTTCAGCTGTTCAAAAGCTGCTTGTTCCTCTTCTCCCCACTTCCAGGGACTTGCCTTCTTTGTCAGGCGGTAGAGCGGCTCTGCCATAGTAGCCAGGTTTGGGATGAATTTCCCGTAGAATTGTACTGAGCCCAGAAAAGACTTCAAGCTTGAGACATCCGTAGGTGGTGGCATCTTCAAGACTGCCTCGACTTTGGATCCTTTGGAGATTCCTTCAGCCGATAGAGTGTGTCCAAGGTATTCCACACTGGGTTGAGCAAACAGGCATTTTTCACGACGGCATCTGAGTCCTTTGTCGTTCAGACGCGTGAGTAGTCGTTCCAGGTTGCTCAGATGATCTTTGGCATCCTTCCCGCTGGTGAGTATGTCATCTTGGAAGACGGCAACTCCAGGCAGATCACTGGTCAGATTTTCCATGATCTCCTGAAAATAACCAGGTGCTGACTTGATTCCGAAAGGTAGTCGTTGTTGCAGAAGTACCCCACGGTGAGTGCTGAGGGCTAGTCTGCGTTGACTTTCTGGTGCCAGCTTGATCTGGTTGTAGGCATCAGCGAGGTCGATCTTTGTGTAACCGAATCCTCCTCCCAGCTTTTGCATCAGTTCCTCTGGGAGAGGCATTGGGTGACGGTGATCAGCAAGTTGATCGTTGATCCCGACTGAGTAGTCACCACAGATCCGCAGTTTTGGCTTCAGGGCGCCTGTACTGTTTGTCTTACGAATTGGAACCACTGGTGTTCCATAGTCGTTGAACTGGACTGGCTTCCAGACTCCTTTGGCGATGCCTTCTTCGTAGCCTTTCGTCAGGTCATCACGAAGAGCGAACGGAACCGGCCTTGCCTTGTGAAAAACCGGCTTCGCGTCGGACTTGAACTTTACTTCCAGCTCAAAATCCTTCAGACATCCCAATTCTTCCTTGAAGAGATCTGGGAACTTGTCGCAGAGAGTGTGGCAATCCTTTTGAAGAGAAGCATAAGTTGTGCTGGAGGTCTTCGGATGCGATTCTTTTGCACCCTCGCTCTTGACTTGACTCTCTATGCTCTTCAGTCCAAGGGCATTGTCCACTGAAATTCCCAGAGCCTGGATCGCGTTTCGTCCAAGTAGGTTGAGATCAGGGATCTTGGTGACGATGTAGGGAATGGAGCTCTGTTTACCAGTCACTGGGTCCTTAGTCTGGCCCATGAAGGTGCCCAACACGGGTAGGTCGTGCTTGCTGGCAGACTCGTACCGATGTGTGACGTCATCCAGCTTCGGTTTTCCCAGTTGTTTCCAGACTGGCACAGAAACAAAATTTCCCGTGGTTGCGGTGTCCAGCTCCATCGTGAACTGTTGATCCTGGATTGTGACTGGAACGTCCAACCTAGGAGTATCTTGGGGAACTTCGCCGAGGATGGCTTTGACGAGCTCTGCTTTTGTGATACTTTTCACTGAAGATTTTGCAGATGTCGTCCCCCTTGTTGCTGTTGATGCAGTTTTTTCCTGCAAACAGCCTCCAAATGTCCTATCTTCTGACAGTAGTTGCATTTGGAGTCTTTGTAGTAGCAGTCTGTTGCTCTATGAGCTTTCCACACCTGTAGCACTTTGCTGAATCGCTGGTCGTGGAGTTAGACTGCTGGTGGTTCTTTGGCGACCCCCTTTGTTGTTCGCCTTGACTTTGTTGACCGGCCTGGGCTTGGAACCGTAGACAGTTTCCTTGGCCACCTTTGCCGCGTCTTCAGTCTCTATGGCGATCTTGACAGCCTTGGCAAAATCCAACTCGGTATCCTTGACCTTGAAAAGAGCCTTCAAGACAGCTTCGTTGTTGACAGAACATATGAATCTCTGCCTAAGAGCTTCATCTTGTGGATCTTGGATCGAAGGAAAGTCACAGGTAGCCGCGTCTTGACGTATACGGGCTGCCAGCTCCTGGAGTGTTTCGCCTGGCTTCCGTTCCATGTTGCTCCAGAACTTGAAACGTTCTCGCACTATGAACAGTTTTGGGTCAAATTGTTCTTTCATGAACTCGACGATTTGGTCCATCGTCAGGCGTTGATGTCCGTTTTGGATTTTTGAGCAGCCAGATTTGCCAGTTGCTTGTAGACAGCCGGAGTCTGAT
>JACVVK020000482.1:85000-185000 GCA_018292915.2 Batillaria attramentaria | reverse complement strand
ACAGTCTCTCTTTTCACGCAACTGAAAACAAATCGCACACTGGGATAGTAAAAACATTGAATTGTGTCGAATGGAATTGAATACACGTAGGAGAGAAATACGACTTAATTTGAACGTGGGGGTGCTTTTCCTGTATAAAGACAGCTGTGATTGTCTCTATAAATAGATGGACCCAGTCACCGCCTTCACTTCAAAAGCCCGGTTGAGGGGAATAAGTATTTATCGCGGCACGAATATTTGCTGTGGTCTGTTAAGGTATACGAAATTTTCCCACAACGTTGTGTACTCAAGCTTTAAGCTCAATTTGACTGGTTTCAACATTAGTCATTTAACGTGCCACAACTCATCCCGCCTTGACACAGTCCCCGCCCACCGCAGCCACTTGTTGGCAGCATCTGTGTTTAGTGGCTTTGTCTTTCTGGTTTCATGTGCACAGTACTTGCTTGTTCTGTCTGATTTGAAATATTTCCGCAAACTTACGTATACATGTGTCATAGTGTGGGGAAGACTGTCACTCTCTTCCTCGTTTCTTGGAGTTGTGACGTTTCAATTTCCCAAGAAAACAGAAAACATTGTTGTTGATTATACGCGCACGAGAAACACAGTGTCGTTTACTGTTCAATACGGTCAACGATACGGCATTATTTTTTATTAGTCCTATATCATCTCGTGTATATGAAAATACTATTATTTCCGGTACCCCCCCCCCAAAAAAAAAAAAAATAATAAAATAAAATAAATAAAATAAAATAAATAAATAAATAAATAAATAAAATTAAAAAAATAAAATAAATAAATATATATTAACCCAAAGAAGGCAAAGTCAACAGCAGCCGAGCGGCGTTTGTTTCTTCCGTGGTATAAGGAAAACTTTTTCGTGGCTGAAATATGACAAAAAGGCAAACACGCTGAGCTGTTTCAATTGCTAGTTTGGCCAGTAACATCTCTAATTTACTTTGTAGAACTGAGGCCACAAAAATCAGGCTTTCACTGCAGCCATGTGTAGGCTACCTGGCCCGTATAGAAATGGCCTATTATTATTATTATTGTTGTTGTTGTTGTTATTTCAGATCCACCAACATCACCACCAAAGTTAACAGGCTACAGTCCTGGGGAAGTTGTCAGATCTGGGGACACCATCAACTGTACAGTCACTGGTGGAAAACCTCCCGTCTCCTCTGTACAGTTCTCCTGTTCTAACAACACTTGGCCTGACCAACCCGACACTACTGAAGGATCCACAGTGACCAGTTCACTCGTGTTGGTCAACGCTTCTGAGGGAAAAGTGAGGTGTCAGTGTTCAGCGGAATGGGAACCACAGCCTGAGTTGTACATCTTGAGTACAACAGACGACATTTCTGTATTTCCATACTCACCTGTAGATCCAGGTAAGAAAACCGGCTGGAAATAAAACAAACAAACAAACAACAACAACAGGAAACCTCCCCTGTTTCTCTTACTCTTTCACTCACTCACGCACTCACGCACTCACGCACACACACACACTTGACTGATGGGGTTTAGTCAGAATCATAGAACAAGGAGATGCGCACGAGACTTAATTTATTTCTTATCCACGAGATATATTAGTCTGGCTCAGTGCTTTCTTTTCCAGAAGGTGGGAAAAACACGTTTGATTTTTCCTGAAAGCAGAGAGAGAGAGAGAGAGAGAGAGAGAGAGAGAGAGTGTGTGTGTGTGTGTGTGTGTGTGTGTGTGTGTGTGTGTGTGTGTGTGTGTGTGTGTGTGTGTGTGTTTACAGTCTCTCAACTTGTACTAATTGATTCTGTTTTTTCTCTCTTTTTTCTAATTTTTCTCTTCTCCTATTCTTCTTGTTGTAGTTAATGATATATATGATATTTTTGTGGTTAACGAGGCTATTCTTGTTGTTCGTGTTGTTCGTGTTAGCATCCATAGTGGTGACAACAATATGTTTCCGATGATTTGCCCAGCAGGAGAAATGGCCCCTGAACAAGATGGAAATAAGAACTGGAACACTGAGCTGCTCGTTACTACGTCTGGAGGTACAGGGGCGGGAGTCGTGGTCATTGTTGTCGTCATCGTCGTTGTTACCATCTCTCTGAGAAAGAGAAGATCTAGAGGTAGGCCATTTCTATACGGGCGAGGTAGCCCACACATGGCAGCAGTGAAAGCCTGATTTTTATGGCCTCAAAATTCTGCTAAGTAAATTAGAGATGTTACTGGCCAAACTAGCAATGGAAACAGATCATCGTGTTTGCCTTTTCGTCATACTTCAGCCACAAAAATTCTTCCTTATACCGCGGAAGAAACAAGCGCCTCTCGGCTGCTGTTGACTTTACCTTCTTTGGACCAGATGTCTCTGCCTCCAATGTACTGATCTCAAATTAGCGGCTTTTCTTTGCTTCCGATTTTGTGCGCTTCGTGAATAGACGAATGAATGAATTGACTTACCGCACTCGCATCTTGCGAGTAAGTTGTAAATTTTTTCTCACCAGCATTTTTTCGACCCGCCATGGCGAGTAAAGTATTCACCACTCTCAGGGCTGATACGCATTCATGGAAAGGGCTCTGGGGACTTCTGTTGTTCTCAGCATTCAGTTTCTTAATTTCCGTAAGGAATTAAGAGACGGATTTTATTTTATTTTATTACGATTTCAAAGTTTGAATTACGCATCTTGCATTATTGGTTCAAGCAAATTTATTTGAAATTAAGCAAGTGTAAAGTAAATTTAAAGCAATCTTTGCCAGTCTTGAAACTTGAGCAGTCCACGCAGGATCAAAAGAGTTTATGGGGGGGGGGGGGGGGGGGGGGGGGGGGGGGGGGGGGGGGGGGGGGGGGGGGGGGGGGGGGAACTCAAGAGCAAAGTTTATCGTTATCTTGACATTCTTATATGGCGCCACAATGCAAGATCCACATAATGGACTGCAACTCCAGTCATCCTATGTAAAATAAAGCACACTGAAACGCGCTGGTTATCTCCCCTGAAAATTTTGTAGGGCACTCAAACACTTTCGGTTGCAGCTCAGAAATGAACTCTCGAAAGAGATTTGGCACAGAGTTAGAAAACACAAACAAACAACGACAACAGCAACAACAACACGCAGGAAAATGTACGCTAATCTTTTCGTGGCTGACCCTGGGTGTGTCCGTTGTACAGTTACAATTGCAATTTGGTTACCGGTTTCCCTTTGGCTGTTCTTGTCCTGCTAACCCTAACCCTAACCCAAAAAACCAACAACAAAAAACAAAAACAAAACAAAACCAAAAAACAAACAAACAAAAACCCCCAAAAACCTCAACCCAACAACATTAAACAAACAAACAAAAAACCCCATAAAAACAAAAACCCAACCAAAAAACATCAACAACAACCCAAAAACTCCAAGCAAACAAACAACAACAACACAAGAAAAAAAACAACAAACAACAACAAACAAACAACAGCAAGAACAAAAAAACCCACCATCAACACCACCACCACCAAACCAAACCAAAACCATAACAACAACAACCAAAAACCACCACCACCACCAACCAACAACAACAAAAAAAGCGACAACCACGAACAAATAAACTTCGAAATGCAGTTTCTTTTTTCAATTTATTAATACTCAATCCATTGAGTGATAAAATGTATCAAACAGTACAAAATTGTCACTTTGGTAATCGTTTCTTCTTGTTATTCAGTTCAAGAGGGACGGACACATTACGAGCGAGCACAGCCAAGACGCCAGCAAGACATCACAGTGTATCAAGGAATCATCCCGCGGCAACTGAGACATCTCCCAGACGTCCAGATGACGAGAACATCAGATATCTACGAGGAAGTGGATGGAAGGCCCGTGCGTCTGTTTGCAGGTTAGTATGCAAGAAATTTCAACATTCAAGTTATGCAACCGTCCCAGGTCCTCGAAAAGAATTTAGTTGACCTTTTTTTTTGTCAGTATATTTCTCTCGGAAAACGCAGAAACAAAAAACATACCGGAAATCTGATTTTGAAGCTTATACCATGAACAGAATAAACTGAACTGAATTAAACATAGTATAATAAAGCAGAATGGAACAGAACTACAATATACAATAGAACAGAATAGAATGGTGTCAAGATTCCCCCGCAGTGTGATTCTTGGAGTCTGAGAAAGATGAAACAGAATCCGAGGGCATCCCTTTAGGTAGGGCATTTCACGTAGAACAACAACAACAACAATAATAATAATAATAATGCTTTCAGTCGATCCGCTGGTTGGTAGAGACCCAGGCAGCCCAGCCACAGACTCAGACGGGTATTTGGTACCGACTCGACGTCCGCTCCCGGTTCCTGGCCACGACACTACACATGTTTAGAACAACTATGTGCGCGTCTAGCATGCAACAACATGGTCATAGTGCCCCTCTCCTGTATTATTTAGAGCTGCCGCGGTTAACCGGTTTAAACCGGTTCCCATTTGAACCAGTTCGCCGAACCGGTTCGAGTTGCCGCGAACCGGTGTTTTGGTCATAGTACACGTACTTAAGTTACTTAAGTCATCTTTTTTCTTCTAATTTCTTCTTGGCGGGCCGCTGGAATTCTTGTAACGTATCTGCAGATCTTGTAGTCTCGTCTGTATCCTACTCTGTAACCTAAGCTGGGGTTGGGGGAGGAGGAGGAGTGGGGGGGGGGGGTAATGTTGACATTTTTTCCGCATTGATGTGAAACTGCTGGTTGGGTTATGGGTGTGAAAGGGACTAAGAAACTAAGAAAGGGTCAACTCTGTAATTTTGCACTCTGTCAAATTTAGTCTTCCAGGGTGGGGCTGCAGCGAGATATGATTGATATTTGATAAGTTGTTATGACGCAATTACTGAAGAACACAGAAACTGAAAGGAAAGCCACGCGTTTCGAAACGACTTCCTAGAATTGTGCAAGTTTTTTGTGTGTTTAAAAAAAAAAATTATTTCGCGTTCAGTAGGATTAGTGGATGCTGTATATGGCTTTTATTTTCTAACTTTTATTTTGATGTAAATTTTTATTTCACGTTTGTTTCAAGTATTACTAGTGGATGCTATGTTAGTAAGGAAATTAAGAACTTTTATTTATTTATATTTTATTTATTTATAGGGGCGGTCGGTGGTCTAGTGGTTAAGAGACCTGTCACCAATGCGAGAGGTCAGGGGTTCGAGTCCCACTCGGGGCAAAGAATTTTTCCTTCTCGTATGTGGGCACCGTTCATTCGGGCCGATCGTCGGGGTTCTCTCCGGGTACTCCGGCTTCCTCCCCTCTGCTTTGGAAATGTTCAGCCCACCAAATTTGAAAAATAAATGCAATTCTAAATTCCGAAATTTAAATAGCTGAGCTGACCCTTCGCACCACGTGATTGTAATGTGTTTTATGTCCGGTGTGAGAGAATGTGTGTGATTCACGTGAGCGTGCGTGTTGGGTTCAGTTCGCGGCGCTTTGAGCCGATTCATGATACCTATATGATACTCATTATTATTATTATTATTATTATTATTTAAGAAAAAAAACCCTTTAATTTCACATTTAGGCCCAGCCCTCTAGAGCAGAGGACTTAAAAATATTAATTATGGGCTGAAGTAAGTTTATATTTGGGGGGGGGGGGAGAATTATGGTCAGGTTGCGTTTGAGAAGTTTTTGTTCAAAAAATACAGCAAAGTGGTCAAAACTTTTCTTTCTTTCCTGCCTTCTTTCTTTCTTCGTCCTCTTCTTCTTCTTCTTCTCCTCCTCCTTCTTCTCCTTACAAGTTCTTCTTCTTCTTCTCCTCCTCCTCCCCCTTCTTCTTCTCCTCACAAGTTCTTCTTTTTTTCCTCCTCCTCCTTCTTCTTACAAGTTCTTCTTCTTCTTCTTCTCATCCACCTCCTCCCCCTCCTTCTTCTTTTCCTTACAAGTTCTTCTTCTTTCTCCTCCTCCTTCTTCTTCTCCTTACAAGTTCTTCTTCTTCTCCTCCTCCTCCTCCTTCTTCTTACAAGTTCTTCTTCTCCTCCTCCTCCTTCTTCTTCTTCTTTTCCTTACAAGTTCTTCTTCTTCTTCTTCTCCTCCTCCTCTCTTCTTCTCCTTAGAAGTTCTTCTTCTTCTCATCATCCTCCTCCTTCTTCTCCTTAGAAGTTCTTCTTCTTCTCATCCTCCTCCTCCTCCTTCTTTCTTACAAGTTCTCCTTCTTCTTCTCCTCCTCCTTCTTCTTCTTCTTCTTACAAGTTCTTCTCCTTCTTCTTCTTTTCATCCTCCTCCTCCTCTTTTTTTCTTGTCTGTTTGTTCGTTTTGTGTGTTTGTTTGTTTAGCCAGGATTTATTTTTGACGACTAGCAATCAGTTTACTGCAGCCTGATCGCTGATGCACTTGAACACACATACAACATATATATGAACACGCATCGCATAAAACGCCAATATTTTTGCAGACCTCAAACACCTTTTGGTGATGACTGAACCGGAAAAAAACACCGGTTTAAAAAAACCGGTTTGAAGTTAAAAAACCGGTTAAAAACCGGTTTGGATTTTTGAACCGGTTCACAGCTCTAGTATTATTGTCCCCGATCGCTGATGGGTTACCAGAACTAGTATCAACACTGAAGACAATTATTTAGCCCTTCTCTGTCTCCAGTAATTACACTTCCGGCCCGTGTTCGGGTCGGGGCCGGGGGGGGGGGGGGGAGGATGTTCAAAGCAGACCGTGTGTCGTACTTCTGTGTATAGGAGAGCAGCGACGATCACAGGACTGTGAAAGTACGAGTATATCAGGGTTTCCCAACGCACTTGAGAGCTTCATTTCTACATTTAACACACACACACACACACACACACACACACACACACACACACACACACACACACACACACACACACACGCGCGCGCGCGCGCGCGCGCACACACACTGTAATACAATCTCCACTGGATCGTACAGCCTCGAATTTATTCACAGTGCGTCTACAGCTATGTGGTCAATGTTTTAATGTGTACAATGAAAATCAATTTTACATTTACAATACCATTCAAAATCCGATTCAACTCGAGGAAATCACCGATAATGCGATTTACGTACACGGACAATGTGCAGTTCACTCTATAGGACTACTTTGGTTTGTCGCACTCTTCAGATATACAATAACTGTACAGAAGGCGTTTAAAGAAAGTCATCTTTATACAAAATGACTGTATACTGCGGACAAAACAAAGGTGTACGTTCAAGCAAGTTAAATGAATGCTCTCGCCGTTTCCTTTCGTTTTGAAGTGACCAGGGGTAGGAAAAGAATCACATTTTATCACTGGTAAAACAAAATGTTGTTAATTTTTCTGTGCAATTTCCTTTCATATTCTGTTCGAACACCTGCTGCGCTACAAAATATGGACGAATAACAAATATCGGATTTGTTGATTAAATGCAGTGAGACAATTCATGAAGTCAGTCACTTTCAGAAGTCACCAAGTCATGTTCTGACCAAACTAAAGGGAATAATCCACTCTGCATTTAAGCACTCAGCCCATCAATGTCCGTTTGTGCAGCACGCAGGGGCCTCAGTTTTGAGTTGGATTCATTCGGACTGAGTTCTGACCTGTCTAATGATGAATGTGCATAAAGTCATGGACGAGAAAACGTCCTGGGATTACAAATGGTTTGCTACTCGCCTCATGCTAAGGGGTATCAACGTAAGTGTTGCCCGGAGATTACGGTCGGGTAGGTCGACGGTATTCAGATTTACACGAATCGGAGCGATTGAACTCCTCTGACAATCTGCCGAAAGTCTCCAACGCCTGAAAGGAAAAAAAAAAAAGTAAAAAAGAAATGCCTGACCCCAGTAGTTTTACCCGTGTTGTTCCTTGTAGAACAGAATGAATTATTTATATCTGTATTAATAGGCGACACAACAAGCTGTTAGATGAGAAGCGGCACTGAAACGTCGAATGTTCTCAAATAATGAACTTAATAGTTCAAATATTCAACCATAAGGGACATCTTCTATAACATTCTGTGTGTGTGTGTGTGTGTGTGTGTGTGTGTGTGTGTGTGTGTGTGTGTGTGAGAGAGAGAGAGAGAGAGAGAGAGAGAGGGGTGGGTGGGTGGATGTTGGCTGTTCCACCACATAGGGTGATATCAAAGACCGGGCAACGACGAAGAAGCCAGCACAAATATTTGGCCCCAGCCGGGATACGAACTCACGACCCGAGCATTAGAAATCCAACGCTCTACCATTCGGCCACCCCGGCTCCCCGCGAGAGAGAGAGAGAGAGAGAGAGAGAGAGAGAGATTCTATAGTATGCATTCATACACTATGCAACCATAAAGGGCATTTTCATTAGCATTCTGGCCACTGAACATGAGACATTTAAAATATACCAGATCCTCCAATATATATGAAACTGACCTTTTGAGTAGAAAATAGTTGAGACGCTGACCATTCCTCGACTGAAAAAAGGCGAAACACCATTTTTTTTTTAAAATCACGGTTCTCCATTTTTCTTTACTCTTGTTGTTACTGTTGTTGCATAAGCAATGCTGCCAGTTATAAGACACAAACAGCCTGGAAATTACCAGTTCCCTTGAGAAGCATATTATCTAGAATAATGTAACTTATAAGAGGTGTACTTCTTCCACAAGAACCTTCCGGATGATTCTAAAAACCGTGTTACAAATACCCAGATAATGTTAGTGACACTATTACTAAGATACTTTGGCATCAACTTTGACAGAATGCTGACATTCAAGAAACACATCGAGGCGACGACATTCAAGTGCAAAAAGAGAGGGTTCTCTGTTATCAAGATCATGGCAGCGACGGGCATAGAATAAAGACACATTTTCCTGCTGTACCAGAATGTGGTGCTGCGCCGTACTGACCATGGACTGACAACGCTGTCAAAAACCAATCCGCAGATACTTGAAAGACTGCAAAACGAAGCCACGAGAATGATCTCAGGGGCAACAAAAGGGGAGGGAATGCGCTACATTTAGGGCAAGAGATCTTATGTGTTTCTCAGTCTGACCTAGTAAAAGGAATTGTACAACGTTTAAAGAATCCCTTGGAAGAGCATAATTCAAGTACCTTTGGGTCTATAAGCGATCCGCTTCCGATGTACTCCACCTTTCCCTTTCTCCGTCCGTGCATCTATTTCATCAGAGTTTACCCGCCGCTGGTGCCGAGGATGCAGAGAATCAGCTCTTCTAATTCCTAGCTGTTCACGGCTGCCCCGGTTTGCTCGAGTCTAGACATACCAGAGTTTTTCTTTTGCATAATGTACTTTTTGGCTCACTTGTCTAACAAAGTGAGTCTATGTAATAACCCTCCGTCGTCTGTCTATCTGTGTGTCTGTCTGTCTGTCAGTCTGTCAGTCTGTGAGTCCGCAGTAAACCTTAACATTGGCATTTTCTCAGAATCTACAAATAGAAGAGGCACCAAAACTGGCATGCTGATAGACAGCCATAGGACCTTTCAAAACATTCCATAATGATTGACCTTGACCCAAGGGCAAGGTCACTAAAGCTGTCTGATTGGAAATTTTACATTGGCATTTTCTCATAATCTAGTAAAGCCAGAGACATCAAACTTTGCATGATGATAGACACTGACAACAACTTTACTGACATTCCTGTATTCAGTGACTTCGAGTCAAGGTCAAGGCCATGCAAGCTGTTTTGCGGAATACCTTCCGAAACCTTAACATTGGCATTTTCCCAGAAACAATGAACAGCAGATGCACCAAACTTGGCACGCTGATAGACAGCCATATGACCTTTCAACAGGTCCTACGGGTCAAGGTCACTAAAGTTGTCTGTTTTAAAATTTTATATTGGCATTTTCTCAGAAACTAGAAAAAGCAGAGACATCAAACTTTGCATGATGATAGACATTGAAAACAAATTTACTGACGTGCCTGTATTCAGTGACTTTGAGTCAAGGTCAAGGCCACACAAGCAGTTTTGCGGAAAACCTTCCAAAACCTTAACATTGGCATTCTCTCAGAAACAATAAACAGCAGAAGCACCAAACACGGCTTGCTGATAAACAGTAGTACGACCTTTCAAGAAATACCATTTTGAGTGACCTTGACTGAATGTCAAGGTCATCAAAGCTGTCTCACTGGAAATTTTAAATTGCCATTTTCTTAGAGTGTAGGGGTACCAGAAGCATCAAACTTTGCACAATGACAGACATTGACGAAAGCTGTACTGGCATACTTATATTCAATTTCCTTGAGTCAAGATCAAGGCCATTCAAGATTTTTTCCGGAGACTTTAACGTTAGCATTTTCTTGGAAACAACAAAATTAGAGGCACCAAACAAGGCACAATAATAGAAGCAATGAGACCTATGCAGACACACCCATTTGAACGACCCTGACTCAAGGTCAAGGTCATTACAGCTGTCTGTTGTGAAATTTATTTGCATTTGTACAGAAACTACAAAAATTAGAGCCATGAAACTTGGCATAATGATAGTCACTGATAATAGGCCGTGGGCCAGAGGCCTCTAAAAGGCCTAGTTTTGAGTTTTTTTCAAATTTGTGGAAATCACAAAATTTTAAGTGTCCCTAAATGTAAATTTCACGCTGATTTCAAATCTGAAGAGATCATAAACGTAAGTATGCGCACTACTTCAGAAAATGAGGGACAAGTCTGTGATGACCCTTCATAAGAAGTATCAATACTGTGATGTTTTGTGGCTGCAAATGATGCACTATTCTATTCAAAACAATCTGTCTTGTCCCTTTTGCCTATGACAATATAAACTATACATGATTAGTAAACAAATTTGGCAGTTAAGGTTACTTGCAGGTAGGAAAAATATAAGAGAGATAATAAGAAGATAAGAACTTTATTAATCCCCTCAGGAAAATTTATCGTGTACAGCTCTTGATCACATAATACACAGTACAACTATTATGACACAAGAACAAAATCTCCATGAAGAAATCAGCCATGCACCCACACGCGCGTCCACCCATCACATATATATATATGCACCCACACACTTAAGTGACTTATCCATAGTCATAGCATACACTCTTCTCATGCATACCGCCATGCCACACACCACAAAGTGAAATAACCTGCACACATAATACATACTACATAGTGAAGCTACGTATTATAATTACATTATTAAAAACAAATCTACAATTCAGGGGATACTACTATAGTTCATCATAGGCGCTGATCTACTGGTGTACGCCTATGTAATTTACACCATGCATCCACGCACTCTTCACTCATACACCCATCAAATACACTCCTGGCAGAAATACTGTTATGAATTTCATGATTAAGAAGAAAACTGTAATTCAAAATAATTTAGTCCATCACAAAAACAAAATCTCCACATAAAATCAACCATGCTTTGCACACTTATCTGCTCATCCACATATCACATGCGCACACACACTCAGCCATAGTCGTACACTCCACACCTCCACGCCATACATCACCTGGTGAAATACATTCGGATTTCCAATGCACTAGTCATCTTGCCTCATAATTTCAAACATAATATAAAAAGAACTAAAACTGTTAGAATACTTTGAGAACACAACCACAACAGGGGTTATTTCACTTTAGCAGCACACTGTACAGCAGCAACAGGTAGTGGACGGCACGCTCTGAAAACAGACTAAGACCTACAGTTATCTGATCAAAGCTAAGTTCTAATCATCAATTAAACGCTTTAGTAGCTTCAGGCAAGAAAGATCTCCTATGCCTTTAAGTTTGGCTTGCAGGAGTAATTATTCTCCCACTGAATGTACTTCTCTGGCCCTCGATGAGGCTGAACAGGGGGTGTCACTGTCAGACACTGGACATGACAGAGATTTTTTTTCTCAAGTCTCTTATAATAAATTATCACTTCAAGCCTCTTCTGGGGTTTCCCCACCACTGACTCAGCTTTCTTTACAACTTTGTCCACTCTACCCCTGTCCTGTTTTGAGATCTGACTACCCCAACAGACACAGCCCAAGAAGAGGACACTGCCTACAAAAAGTACAATGGACATGTATGTACATGTGTGTAAAACATGTTCAGAGTTTTCTCACTAGCATCAAAAGAGTGTAATTTCCTCAAGGAGTACAGTCTGGATTGAGATTTCTTTATCACATGATCAGTGTTAGCATTCCAGTTCAGTCTGCTGTCAATAATCACCCCCAAGTATATAATATATAGGTCAACCCTCTGAAATACCTCCCCCTTAATATCTACAGGATCAACATACTTGGCTTTTTTCCCTGAAATCAATTACCATTTCTCTGGTCTTACCAATACTGAGATGTAAAAAAATGACACCACTCAACAAAGTTTATTGTAAAGATGGGCAACAAACATCATAATATATTATATTGGGAATGAGGAGATTGAGACGCAGCAGTATGCAATAAAGCTGAAAAAAAAAAAAACACACTCCTGACTGAGTACAGTGCCATTAGTATTTAAAACGATAAAGTTGAACAGCATAACGAAACAGTAATGCTCATAATTACTTACAATACAAGGCAGAAAACTGCATGGTCTGTTTTCACGGTCTCTTGGTGTAGCACCTGAATGCCCTGTCTCATCATCTGACTGGTCTGTGAGAATTTAAACTGGTGTTGTCACACTCTCAGATATTGTGGCTTTAATTGTTAATATCTCAGACGTCACTGTCAGAATTTACACTGGCGTTGCCTTAGCCCCCAATGCTGTGGCTTTACCAGTAATTTCTGTCACCTCAGATATCACTGTCATACTCTGATGTGTCACTGTCACAATCTGAAGCACCATCACACACCTGGCTCTCAGCTTCATCTGCACTGTTAGCTACATGTAAGATGTCTTGTGCAGTGGCAAGAATCTTTCTCTTTACAGTCCCACTGACATCAGCAAATTTGTCCAGCCAAACTTCATTAATAGAAGTACCACACATCCACACCAATAAATTGAACAAGCCCACAAGAACCATCTCCATAGCATGCTCCGTTGTGAGATCCTTGCTGTCAGCAGGCCATACTGCTGGTGATGTCACTGACATGACCTGCTCCCTCAGATACATGCTCCCATGGTAAAGTTGCCTCTTGTTGGCCTCATCTGAAAAATATTGTACCAGCAACAGGCATATAGTGACCTTAGGCAGGATGCTTGGCACAGCTGAAATACTCCCCGATCCCCTCCCCAAACAACTCAATTAGTACTGATCTAGGAAGTAGTGGAACTCTCAATTTTTTTTTATATTTAAATATACGCTATTCATCGTGCTACGTTGAAGTTGACCGTGACTACAAAGAAGTCTAGACCTGTCTATATTATGAGGTCCGGCAACGTAATTATCAAGATCACTGAAAAATGCTCATATTATCATTGTGATTACATACTATTTTCACGAACTTCTCATTCAATTTAATAAATCAAACCTAATCCGAAGCACCACGAACAAAAGTTGCAGAAACTTACCTTGAACTATGATATGCCTGTAATCGATTGTAGCATTTCTTGTGAAACCCTGCCTCGTCAACGTTGAGGTCACTAAAGGCTTCCAAAGAATGACGAGCGACGTCTCCTTGAGTGCAGACGAACAAAGACCACCTTTCGCGACATTCCGAGACTCTTTGCATCGTTTTCCTCGCTGAAAGAAAACTGTTTCACTACTGTTGGTCGCCCGTACAAGCGTAGGCAGCCATGTTTGTTTCCAAGCGTAGTCTCTTTCTGATTGGTCGAAAAATTAATTTATTCATCAAGTGAATGAATCGGCGCCTCTTCAGTAAAATCCGATTACCTCCCTTACAAGCTCTTTCTAATTATCTTTCATCCGCGATTAAAAACCAGTGCGCAACATTTCAGCTGAGATCTCCCAGTTTCTATCTAGTTATGGTGTATTATTGATGATAAAAACCAGAAAATGTCATTTGCATTGCAAAAATATTTTATGACACGAAAACCGAGGGCGGCCCACGGCCTATAAGCTCTTCACTTACAGATCTCATTTGATCTGTCCTTGGAAAACTGTTATATTGCCATTTGCCGTTTTCTTAGGTTCTATGAACACAAGTGACACTTTACTTCAGGATAGACAGTGATAGTTTTACAAACATGCTCTTTTGAATGACCTTGATCCATCTCACAAGGGAGCCAAGGAGGTTTTGCTCCTCTAGTTGTTTAAACCTATTTCTTAATCTAGTTTCGGGCACATGAACGCCCTCTTTATTCGGAAGATTATTGCGGCAAATATTAAAATAAAACAATAGTAAATGTAGTAATAAGGAAATTAATACATGTATCTACAAGTGTTAGAAATTCGGCAAGGAGAAATTTGACGATATTTTGTGTGTGTGTGTGTGTGTGTGTGTGTGTGTGTGTGTGTGTGTGTGTGAGAGAGAGAGAGAGAGAGAGAGAGAGAGAGAGAGCTTCTATAGTGTGGATTCATACACTTTCCTCAAATGTCGAACTCAAGCGTTCGATTATGCAATCATAACTGACATTTTCATTTGCATTCTGGCCGCTGAATATAAGATATTTGAAATATACCAAATCATCTGATACATTTGAATTCTTACCTTTCTAGTAGAAGGTCTTTCAAACGCTGACCATTTCTCGACTGAAAAAAGGTCAAACACCGTCTTTTTATCATGCGTCTCCATTTTTCTTTTCTTATTATTGTGACTGTTGCTGCATCATCATGTTCGACTGTAATTTTCAATGTAACAGCTGTGATACCATCTTTGGTGGGCGTCACGTGTTGTAAACACACACACACACACACACACACACACACACACACACAGGGCGTGGGCAGGGGGACGAAAAGAATAGAACTGGCACGACAGGAAAGAACGAGACTAGCCGCAGTACGACGCGAGATGCAGAGCAGGGAAGGGACGCGGGTAACGGCTAGTTTCGTTCAAAACTGGATATGCAATGATCCTTCAGGTGACCCCTAAACGACTCAATGGAGAAGCCGTATAAAGAAAGGGGTGAGGAGGGAGTGTCTGGTGGAGCCAGGGCATGCAGGGACGGAAAAGTGGCAGTGCTCACCTCTTCCTCCCCCCCCCCCACTCTGACCCCACCACCCTCCAGCCACGTTTCGTAGGGTAAGCGAGAGATCTATGTGTTACTCTGACCTAGTAACAACAATTGTACAACGGTTTCAGAATCCTTGGGAAGAGCATAATTCAAGTACCTATGGGTACATAAGCGATTTGCTTTTGATGTATTTGATGTATTCCGCCTTTCGCTTGCTCCGTCCGAGCATACATGTCATCAGAGGTTACCCGCTGCTGGTGCCGAGGCCGTACATAATCAGATCTTCCATTTATCCGTTGTCCATGTGTGCCACGGTTTGCTTGAGTCTAGACATACCAGAGTTTTTCTTTTGCACAATTTACCTTTTGTTTAAATTTATTTATTAATATGGTTTCAGGTACAACTGAGAGCATCCTCTAAATGCAGATGATTATTGCGGCAAATATGAAAATGAAACAGAGGTAAATGTAGGAATGAGGAAATATCAACAAAGTGTTAGAAATTCGGCAAGGAGACAACGTGTGTGTGTGTGTGTGTGTGTGTGTGTGTGTGTGTGTGTGTGTGTGTGTGTGTGTGTGTGAGAGAGAGAGAGAGAGAGAGAGAGAGATTCTATAGTATGCATTCATACACTTCAAATGTCGAACTCAAGCGTTCGAATATGCAACCATAAGGGACATTTTCATTAGCATTCTGGCCGCTGAATATGAGACATTTTAAATATACCGAATCATCCGATATATATGAAACTGACCTTTACAGTAGAAGGTAGTCGACAAGGTGACCATTCCTCGACTGAAAAAAGGCGAAACACCATTTTTTTTTTTTTAAATCACGGTTCTCCATTTTTCTTTACTCTTGTTGTTACTGTTGTTGCATAAGCAATGCTGCCAGTTATAAGACACAAACAGCCTGGAAATTACCAGTTCCCTTGAGAAGCATATTATCTAGAATAATGTAACTTATAAGAGGTGTACTCCTTCCACAAGAACCTTCCGGATGATTCTAAAAACCGTGTTACAAATACCCAGATAATGTTAGTGACACTATTACTAAGATACTTTGGCATCAACTTTGACAGAATGCTGACATTCAAGAAACACATCGAGGCGACGACATTCAAGTGCAAAAAGAGAGGGTTCTCTGTTATCAAGATCATGGCAGCGACGGGCATAGAATAAAGACACATTTTCCTGCTGTACCAGAATGTGGTGCTGCGCCGTACTGACCATGGACTGACAACGCTGTCAAAAACCAATCCGCAGATACTTGAAAGACTGCAAAACGAAGCCACGAGAATGATCTCAGGTGCAACAAAAGACGCTCCAACTGAGGGAATGCGCTACATCCCACCATTGCAGCCGGACAGAAGATGGGACTTGTCAAAGCGTACTCCAATGACGTGGAAAACCCAATCAACCTCCTAAACGAAGTTGCAAAAGACGCGAAGGACAGCGGACTGGCACGAGGGTGGAATGGTGGGTGTTTGGGGGTTTAACGTCCTTTTCCATCACATAGGGTGATATCAAAGACGGGGCGACGATGAAAAATCCAGCACAAATATTTGGCCCCAGCCGGGATACGAACTCGCGACCCGAGCATTAGAAGTCCTACGCTCTACCATTCGACCACCCCGGCTCCCCCAGGACTGGCACGAGGAAAGTCATGGATAGGACAGGGAGAGGACTGGGTCGGTTTGGTCTGCCTGCTGTCCGAGCTGAAGCAGACAGAGGAATGGGAAAAGCAGGCCCGAAAGTTCCAAAACCTGTATGAGACCGTGTTGTTAGAACATCTGGGAGGGAACTGGCGAGAATGGCCAGATGGCAAAGCCGATGCAGAAATCCGACTGCTGGTTGAGGGAAACAGTAAAGCGCATGGCCCTATCATAATTACGGAGGGAGCGGTTACAAAAGGTCAGACAGGATGAAGTTTTACCACAAAGCACAACGGGGCCACAGTACATGAAGACAATGCGGCAAACAGAGTGAGCACATCAAGTCTGACAATGGAGGGGGAGCCAGTCACACCGTACTCCAGTGGGTAGTATCCGATCAAAGTAGCCGTGCGCCCCATGCAGTCATCCTCACAGACTCGATAAGTCTCCTACAAAGGTGAAAGCGGAAATGGAAAACCCGGCCAGGCGTGCGTCCATAGAGAGCATTAGCAGAGAGCAGAGGCTCTTGTAGATCTACTGTCCAAGGCATTCAGGTGTGAGAGGTAACGACAGAGCAGACACCCTCCCCGGCCGGGCAAGCATTACAGATGGCCTGCGCGTAGGACGATTAGAAGTGGCCAGGGGTCTTGGACACTTGCTGCAGAGGCAAAGCCTCGGTTATCATTCCATCGACCGTCGGCAGAACAGAGGTGTGCAAAGACGCAGTGGCCGACGGTCGAAACTAATAATCTAGGGTCCCAGGCCAATTACCTTGCTAATATTTCAACGGCCAGCATCATAGTGAAGCCCACGAGTGAAACCTGACATTCGTGCTCTCTGCAATTTAGGCCAAAGCCTCTGACAGCCAACCATTGCTATTAATACAGCTGTGAAAACCGCCACGGGAACGCTTACTTTTTTTTTTCAAAACCAAGCGAGTAGAGAATCTCTAGGAGAAACGCTTTGGACAACGAGTCAAGACAAGCGAGTATGTTTCTTTGTTGTTCGAACAGCAGTAGAATTATTTGTTCCTTTAATTTGAGGTTTAACCGATAACAACACCTACTCTGGGCTGAACTTTAGGCCAGTATCTTGCAGTACATATATATGTTTGTCACTGTACTAGGTCTTATATGATAAGATCAGATCAGATCACATCGGACGAAAAAGTGTATTCATCTCTTTGCAGTTTTATGTATACACTGCATTCATTATTTTTACTTTGAGAATCCACACTGCTTGAGGAAGAGGTCTCCGGGCACACATCCAATGTGCTGTCGTGTTCATTACATCCTTCGACCGTTGTCTGAAACAGAATGGGGTGGAAGAGTTCAACGTGCAACTTGGAGACATTTACAGATAAGAAAAGAAAGAAACTAGATGGTCGCCAGCCCAATATTTTGTGATTATATTTTGTGAGAGTTTCCAACGGATTTCCTGAACATTTGGACCATACCAGAGTTTTTTTTTTTTTGGTTGTTGTTGTTTTTCAAAATGTACTTTTTTGTTTAAATTTATCTGATTTCAAGCACAATAACGTCCTCTTAATGCAAATGGTTACTGAGGTAAAAAAGAAAACGAAACAGTGGAAAATGTAGGAATGAGGGAATATCTACAAAGTGTTATTAACCCTTTCACTGCCAGAAGCGGTTCGGTTTACTCACAGACAACATGTCTACACGTCACTCTGCTGTAAACAGGAATCAAAACCTGTACTGCATCCAGAGAGTTTTTTCCCCTCAACTACTAGAAAGTCTAGATCAAACATTTTCAACTAATTTGACAGTGGGGCTATTGCTGCGATTCATGACATCCTGCGACGGCGGCAGTGAAAGGGTTAATGTGGCAAGGAAACAAACATATCGTGTGTGTGTGTGTGTGTGTGTGTGTGTGTGTGTGTGTGTGTGTGTGCGAGAGAGAGAGAGAGAGAGAGAGAGAGAGAGAGAGAGTTTCCAAACTATGGATTCATACATTTTCCTCAGGTTCGGAAGCTTCCGATGGTGTTTGTACTGCAAAACAAATGAGGGACGTCCAATTACAATAACAGGCAAGCTGTAGAAATCAGACTACCATACATGTTATACAAGTTTTATGCATGCTTTATGTTATGCCTGCATGTTTCGTGCCAATGCCCATTTTGTACTTGATACAGACGCATACATTTAAGTCAAAGACGTCTCTGTCGAACTCGTTCTTTGTATGACTAAATTTTTCAGGGATAAGTCACGCTTCGGTTATGCCGAATTTGGCCTTTTAGTTTCGGATAAGTCAAAGTAGTTATTGGTGATGGAGTATTTTCTCCATCCAATGGATTGTAGGCAAACACGGCTTACACGGAGACTGACATTTTCCGTGCAGTTGCAGGTTTTGATACGATTATGTGTCCAGCGGGTCTAAAGGCTAATTGCCTTGAGTGATGGAACACAAACCGGCATGATACACGTGCAAAGACAGAGTTACCTGTGAGATCTGGCCCTTTGCCCCTCAGCTGTGTTATTAACGTTCAAAAAGTAAATCGCCGTCAGACGGTATGCTGGTCTCGAGATGGTTCAATTTTTGGCGTTGTTGTCGAACCTTCGGGAGGTGACAGAGAAGAAAGTTGTAGCTACAACTTTCTTCTCTGTCACCTCCCTTTAACTACACTTTCCCATATATACTGACTTTAGAAAACGAAGAGGGTGGGTGGGTGGTTGTTTGGGGGTTTAACGTCCTTTTCCACCACATACGGGTGATATCAAAGGGGGCAGGGCCGCTATTGCGAGGGTCCGCTATTGCGCGGGTCTGCTATTGCGCGGGTCCGCTAATGCGCGACCTACGAACATATCATCTATAAGAAGCGGAATAGTTGCCAAGGTGACGGGGCCTACCGTGCCCCCCCCCCCCCCCCAGGAATGTACTACGATGGTGCCAAATGTCCTCCTAGGATGTCCTGATTGTATTTAAGAAATGTTCCCAAGAATCCATAGGGATGCAACAGAGTTACAGCCCTTAACTTAAAGGCGCGCTTTCACGCTTCGACGTTTTACGTGATATTAAGAAACAGCTGGTCTAAATCATAAACAGATTCTTGTACTACTTAAATCAATTATTATGCCACTTATCAATGGTTTATTATCATTTAAAACAAACAGAAATGAAGTATATATCAAAATGCTTATATACGGTGACGGTCAATGTAAGCGTAGTATTATGGATGGCTTGCCGGTATTGGTAAAAATCTGACAAATGAGGGTTTTCATTGTCTTTCTACTTCTTTATAATAAAATACAGCATAAACTCTTTATTAAATGACCAAAGTAATATTTATAGATAAATTTGTTTTGTATCACTTTGGTGCTCGTGAGAGTCACAGCACATGATCTGAGATATTTTCCCCGAGCTACCAAAGTATATGACATACATTATAACAGATGAAAATAAGCACAAAAGCGGCCCCGCGCAATAGCAGTAGTCAAGGGAAAGAACATTTGAGAGAATTTAACAAAAAAACCGACTTGGAAAACGTTTGAATGATTGTCAGAACAGTATTCTGTAGGCTGCGTCTCTTAGCTTTGGGTATTTCTGTTACACTGTTTTGAGAGACTGGTTGAATGACAAATAGTCACCGCGCAATAACAGCCCCGCACAATAGCGGCCCCGCGCAATAGCAGCCCCGCGCAATAACGGCCCCGCGCAAAAGCGGCCCCGCGCAATAGCGGCCCCACGCAATAGCGGCCCCGCGCAATAGCGGGCCGACCCCATATCAAAGATGGGGCAATGATGAAAAAGCCAGCACAAATATTTGGCCCCAGCCGGGATACGAACTCACGACCCGAGCATCAGAAGTCCAACGCTCTACCATTCGGCCACCCCGGCTCCCCCATAGAAAACGAAGAAAGCGTAGAAAGTCATGCTGGCTCCGCACATCCACAAAAGAGTTTAAAATGGAAAAGTCCACATAGAACTATTAGAAAAGAAACTCCTTAGAACCGGTGATATCAACTGTTATTCTTGATAAACGAAACAAAGTATGCAACCCAAATTTTCGGGCCCTCAGCGGGCCCTTCAACAGGGGAATACAAAACACAAAATAAATGACAAGGTATTGACGCAATCCTTACGCCAGTAGTAGTCTAATGTTCTTGCTTTCTCTCTTTCTCTCTCTTCAACCCTGAGAAGATCTGCGAACTGTACATCAGTTACTGGATAACTGGACCAAAACCTCTCTCTAATGCCTGTCAGATTCCACCCTTCTAGAAAAGGATCCTCTTACCAAGACGCAGCATGGTGGCTAGATCTTTTCTGGTGCTGAGGTCAGAAAAGATGGTGCCTAAATACATATACATATATTTATATATATACATTTACAAAACCCACATACAGCTGACCCTCGGCTCCACGTCCTCACCATTTTTGCAATAGAACCAGAGAGTGTGTCACTGCATGCAGCACGGTCAGATTGTGTTAAAATGGCTGTGAACTGTCTGTGTTTGTTCACTTATGTGATCATTGTGGTAATGAAGCCCTCTGAAACAACAAAGAAAGACAGTTCATTGCCTTAGTGGCGCAAGTAAACTTTTACTCGGAGTGCAATTTCAGCGTGGGTGTCGTCTTTTCCTTTGGGTAGATCGGATATTGATGACGTAAAATATTTCTAACAGGCTTGTTCGTGGACGCAACATCATTTGCGACACTCGTACCACCGACTGTAAGAGAGGAAAATCCCCAATCCTTAGGACGTGAGTGCGAATCCCGGCTGGGGCCAAATATTTATGCTGGTCTTTTTTTCTTGCCCTATCTTTGGTATCACCCATATGCAGTGAAAAAGAACGTTAAACTCCAAGACACCCACCCCGCCTCATGTAAGTTTTGACCTTTGGCAGTTTTAACATGCACATATAGCATCTAAGACTAATAGTGTGTTTGTGTTCATTGTGTTTTTTTGTTGTTGTTTTTTTGGTAAACAATAACTGTTTTTTTGCGGATTACTTATGGGTTGAGTATTCCCCATGCGCAGCATATTTCTGACTGCATTTGAACCATCGATGAGAGGGCTCGGATCTTCACTCCAGTTGCTTTGTAGAGAGTTGTTTCCTGCAGAAAAAACTCCAGTTATTAGGAGAAAATCATTCCTGTTATGCGAGCGTGTATCGTTTAAGTTGCAAAACATTTCATATTTCAACCACGCTAAGGCAAATTAAATACTGTTTTGCAAACTAAATGGGACGACACCCATAATTGCCTCTCTCTCTCTCTCTCTTTCTCTCGCTCTCTCTTGTGTATAATTATGCTTGCCGCGCGAGTGCGCATATATATATATATATATATATATATATATATATATGTGTGTGTGTGTGTGTGTGTGTGTGTGTGTGTGTGTGTGTGTGTGTGTGTGTGTGTGATATTTCCTTTTCTATAGGTAAATTTTGTCTCCTTCTCTTCTTAGTCTTTTTTGATTTTTTTTTTATGGTAGTGTAGCAACGGCAAGTTTGAAAATGGTCTTTGTATGCCTATAACTTCTTCCGTTGTAAAATAAAGGATCGTTATCGTTACCTTTATCGTTATCTCTCTCTGCGTTTTTATATCCAAAACGCAGCCTGTGTGCTGGATGTTTGGCCACGTTGAGGAAGTAAACTATGGTCTAGTAACAACTACACGACAACAGCATACCATCAGAAATTGCATCCTTTTGGCCACAGGTGAACCGTTATGTTAGCTGTATATTTGGTATCGTAGTTTCTGATAATATCATGACTGAGGATGAAAATGAAAAAGTTACTGATGGCACCTCCGCAGGCAGGCGTTGTGAATGTGAGGGTCCCAAATATGGAGCATAGCATTAAGTGAGTTAAACAATGTAATTACTATAGCCAAAAACGAATGCCCTCAAGTGGAACGACAAAGTAATTACAAAGTAAGTACAATAAATTCTTCTTCTTATTATTATTATTAGTTGTCGTTGTTGTTGTTGTTGATAAGCAACACATTGAACACAGCTTATAATATGGAGTCTGAATTGTTACCTGGAGAGGAACACCGGCGGTACAGAATCGACCCTAACACAACCACCACGACGAGACAGATTACAAGCGATGGTAATGTAACCTTCCCAACAGTCCCCCAGACTGATCCATCGGAACTGTTTTTGCCATCTGAGGGTAGAGTGAATACAAAATCTCGAAATCTCGTGAAAACATCAGAGAGAGAGAGAGAGAGAGAGAGAGAGAGAGACACACACACACACACACACACACACACACACACACACACACACACACACACACCAGTAATAGGGCAGGAGGGGCAAAACTGATAAGGTAGTGAAAAAGGCTGTATCAGTTATTGGTAAACCTCATGATGACCTAGAGGTGACCTACTTTAACAGACTCCAAAAGAAAACTATAGCCATTATGGACAACTGCAAACACCCCCTGAACAGTCCTCTCACAACCCAGAAAAGCTCTTTCAGCAATAGGCTGCTCATTCCTCCCTGTAGAACTAAGAGGTTTAGACGCTTTTTTTTTTGCCAGAAACTGTCAGAGCTTACAACGAACTGGTCACTGATGCATGTAGTCGTCGCACAACTTTTTTTTCTTTTATGGTTGTTGGTTATTATTGCGGTGTTGGTCAGTATTGTACATTATTTAGTATATCATTATAGGGTATTATGTACATGGTTTGTTAGTTATAGGGTGGGTGTGTATCTGTGTAGGAGGCGTGCTGATGTGGTTCTCGCAGCGGTTTTTTTTTTCACGTGATCTTACTGTCTGATACAGTGGTATCTGTGTTATTGTATATATGTTAATATAGTTTTATTCACCTGACATTCCCACTTTAACTCAGTCGACCAGTACATCCAGTAACTGTATGCCTTACTGTATTTGCTCCTCATGACATTTGTCAGTCAGCGCCGCTGTGATGGGGGTGTAGTCGGGACTCGAAATACGACATGAAGTGCTCTTTTATTCTGTCTTTTATGTTTCTGTCTTCTACTTATTTTTATATGTGATGTGTTAGTTGTTGATGTGATATGTATGATTAGTGATATAATGCAATGTGTTTAATGTGGTATTTGATAAGATGAGATGAAGATTTCTGTCGTCTACTTTTATTTTATGAAATAATGACATGAGAGCCTGGACCATCCAAATTCCCAATTTCTTGGGATGAATAAAGTTCATCTTATTTTATCCTATATTATGTTACCATTCCAATGGTAACACAAGGTAACCTTTTCTAACTTTCCATTGCTTGAGCTGCAACATAACTGAAAAGACAAGGAGGAATCAGCCCATCCCATGAAACTGTTTCTCCAAATGTCACGCTGTTTTGTCTGTTATGTTGTTGTTGGTGTTGCTGTTTGATGTTTTGTTGTTTGGTGTTTGAAGTGAATGTGATTTTTTTAAACCCCAATTATTAATTTTTAACGAGGTCCAGCATAAATGATCTTGGGTGGAAGAGGAACAAACTCTCATTGAACAAGATGGCCACTGACCAGCCCAATATGTTGTTTCCATTTAATCACCTGCTGTCGTCACGGTCGTTCTTTTGTAATGCCATGTATACGGGAGGACACACACACACACACACACACACACACACACACACACACACACACATACACACACACTACACACTCTCTCTCTCTCTCTCTCTCTCAATGGAAACAACTGACCGGGCTTGTCAGACCAATCTTGGTTTTGGAAGAGAGACGTCAAGTTGTTTTCTTTGAAATATATGACGTTTTCCTCATTGGGATGACGCATAATACATTTGACGTAATAACTTTGACTCGGATACAATTCTTGCAATGAAAGCAGCCCCATGAAAATTGAAGTGTTGCTGCTGCGCAGTGTAAAGATCTAATTTATACCGGCTCAATGTGTTTAACAGACAAGTCTGCGCGGCGAACGTTTTTTCACTATGTGTTATGTCTGCTGCGCGCGCGCGCACACAGACACACACAGACATACGCGCGCGCGCACGCACGCACGCACGCACGCACGCACGCACGCAGACTTGCGCGAGCCGCGTTTGTGCATGTGCTCCATTGAGACCTATGTGGTGTTCTCTCACTCTACTATGCTATTGAGTGAGAGTCAGTGGGAAAAACAAAGCTCACTACATCAATGAAACTCCCGCTTTCCCCGTCTACAAATAGAGAACTTCCGAAAAGTGACGACACACCCCCACGTCAATCAAACATGACGTCGGCAAACTGACGCTGATACAGTTTTGCGTCAGTGCGCGTGTGCCTTTTCTGCGATGTTTGTGAGGCGTGTGGCTTGTGTAAAGGAAATGTGCTTCGAGTACAAATTTTCGAGTCAACTGACGACAACGGCTGCAGTGAATTTTTCTAATTTTTTTGTATATTTTTTATGGCACCCCAGGCTCATTATCTATGTATAGTAGGAGCGATTTTGAGATCTAAAGTGTGTTCACCAGCACTTTCATCAGGTACGGTTTACGCCAAAAGTACAAAAGCGACAACCTCCAAAATTCACTCAGTTGAGAGTCCGTATTCATGCTATCTATGTCCAAAAAATGGAGTGGTTTAGGTAAATATTACGCCTTTAAACGCCAGAAAGCCACTTTTTTTGAAAAGGGCGATAACTCGCAAATCATGTGTGCAATCGTACCTGGATCGGGCCTTCTATTCAACAATCTTGATTCATTTAGAAACCCCAAATTTGAAATCGATCGGTTCAGTATTTTCGGAGAAATAGGCATCTGAACTGGGTTCACATGCAATGTCAACTCAGGCTCGGTTTACATGAAAACTATAAGAGCGACCATTTTCTAGTAGTGACTCTGTTCAGAGTCCGTATTCAAGCTATCTACTGCCAAAAAATTGAGTGATTTAAATAAATATTACGCCTGTACACGAAAGACAACCAACTTGTCTCAAAAGGGCGATAACTCCCAAATCACTTAAGCAATCATCACACGCTTGAATCGTCTAATGTAACATTTTGATAAATTTGGATACCCCAAATTTGAAGCCATTCGGTTAAGTATTTTCGAAGAAACGGGCCCGGACACAATTCACACACGCACACACGCACATACGCACACACGCACACACGCACACACATCCGCACAGACGGCACTCACTGAGGAGGAGAAGTGCGTTCGGAACATCATACGCGTCAGCATCGATGACGCAAGTTTTCTTACGTCATTGTCAGAGTTACACTTGCAAAATCGTCTCTGCGGGAGATCGGCAGTGACGTGCGTTTGTACCACAGATGCTTGCCTATGAACGTGGAAATTTTAGCCCGTCCTATTATGTTGTTTCCATTACTATGGAAACAACATAAAAATAGAAGAACAACTCTTTCTGAACTGATGTTATTTTCCTTTCATTACCTGTCTTCGCTGTGCAGAACCGGGTGCAATCTGAAAACAAAGAAGTGGTTCAAATGAAAGTGGATTCATTTACTTCAATTTTTTAAAAACTGATTCTTTCAGTTCAACCCAAATTATTGCCGTAAAATGTTGACTTTTCCATTGCCTTTATTCAATACCTATTCAGAAATTTAACTGTTGGTTATTAAGGATCGATAAGCGAACTCTGGTTTTTTTTTTATGCATTACACAGGTATTGGCGTATGTTTGAGTGATCTGCGTCTGATGTAAAATTTTACACTACCTTCATATATAAGCACTGATATGAGTCACCCACTGTAATAATTGTATGTAGAGCGGTCTGAGGGCGCCCGGAAAGCACACCGAACTGACAGAACTCCCGAACGTTTACATTATAGAATCTTGGAAGCGGAGCTGATGATGTCACGTGCTCTCTAGTTAGTAAGAATGCCAAGTATTCAAGATGGCTGCGCCCAGAAATCATTTGAATAAAAGCCTCGACATTCCTAACTGTTCACTCAAACACATAATTCTCAGTTGTAATAAGAGATTTCAAGTCTGGATATCCGGCGGTTTAACTAAGCAGTATATGTATAAACAAGGTCACTACTTCTTTATACATCTACTGCATAGTTGAACCGCCGGATATTCAGAATTGAAATCTCTTATTACAATTGAGAATTATGTGCTTGAGTGAACAATTAGGAATGTCAACTTTTATTTGGGACTCTACATGGGGATTTCATATTCTTTATGAGCGAATGCTTAAATTTCGGCCCGCGGCTTTTCCACGTGATTTCAGCTGGTTTTGCTCAGCCTCAGTTTCTTTCCCATCGGAGTCAAGAGTCTCTCTCTCTCTCTCTCTCTCTCTCTCTCTCTCTCTCTCTCTGATAATATGTGGTGGAAAAAGACGGTAAATCCTCAAACATCCACCTACCCACCCATAAGCTACAGCGAATGCAAAAGCGACCCGAGCCAGAGCGACGTCAGGCTAGCATGACTCTAGTTCGGGTAACCCAAGAGTGATGGAGGAAGTCACATCCAAGCGAACAAACTTTTTGGTGGCTACATCTTTTGCGTGGTGTTTACGCACAGGAAAACGTCAGGCTAACGTAAGAAAAATGACAGCGTACCTAGGCTGTACAGTACCATGTTTACCAGCTGAGCTTGATTGAAGTTAGAATGGGATTCCCTATGGCGCACGGCGAACCTCACCTCGTAGTGTTAGCGTTGGACATTTTCCACTGAGACACGCACGCACTGTAGCTTGTAGGGATAAAGTGTATATCTTCATGGAGTGATATTCAGCGTCAATTATATAAATATTGGTCCAGCCACCACGGAGATAATTTTTTTTATCAATGTGTTGATGTTTTTCTCCTATGGTTGGATCCATGACCCTCGATTAAAGGAGAGGGACATCATACGTACCCTGACTCTGACCCCTCAGATGCCCTCAGACTACCCTGTAGATAGTGTGAGAGCGGTGCGCTTTCGGTGCGGCTCGTCCCAGTCTAAACTCGACTGGGCGCTCTCACGACGGTATTTGACGGTATTTGGAGGTAATGTAAACGGGACTGCAGTAAACAGAGTCACTGCCAGCGGATACTACGCTTTTGGAGTCAATCAGCTGAGTTCAAGCCTGTGTGTGCAAGTGTCTAAATTTAGTCTAAAATTAATTATGTGAGACTCTAAATACAAAAAAAAAACTACCCCAAAACAAAACAAACATTAAGCGTTTGGCTGATTTGTGGCAGGTGCTTGATACTTCAGCGCGGAAAAACACCAATTAAATGAAAGGAACATTTTGAGAAAGAGCACATGAGAAAAAAGACTAATAATAATAATAACAATAATAATAAAGAAATGCGTTTCTTTTGTCGCTCAGAATCGTTACAAATAGTTATAACAAAGACTCACTCGGCTGTGTCGCGAAGGAAACATATTCGATTTTGCTGTATAAGTCTCGCTGTGGTTCCCACACAGCCAAGCATGTGCAGCGAGTTTGTGAGCCGTTCAGTTCAGCATTCCCAATATCCACGGAACTGGATACCCATTTGTCCCCAGTCTCGTCCGACTGATCCATGTATGTGGGATTAGTACAGTTAAAGATGACCTTTGATACTGGTGGCTTCCCGCCAGCCACTGTGCAAGTTATACGATCACCCGGTTTATGAATCTGCCCTTCTTTATGCCCTTTAATTTGTGGCCGTTCGGACGGTGGATCTGAAAGAAAAAGCAGACATGAATCTCTCTCTCTCTCTCTCTCTCTCTCTCTCACACACACAGACACACACACACACACACACACACACACAGAGTGAGAGAGAGAGAGAGAGAGAGAGAGAGAGAGAGAGAGAGAGGACACTAACACTTTAAATGAAGAATGAAATCAGCAGTTCCATGTTTCAAAACACGAGTTTTTAGATTCATCGCTCGACACGTGATGGTCTTGCCGTCATGCCTGAGTGGGTCTGGTTTGAAGGTGCACGTTTCCCTTTCTTCGCCATGATTACACGGGTCAAACAACCAAGACATTGATGGCTTTGGGTTCACATGTGTCGCTTTGCAGTCTAATGTTAACGTCTTTGACCCGTCAGTAACAAAAACATTTGGTCCTTTGACCTGCACATCTTCATTTGAAGGTCCGTCTGCAAAAACAAATCAAACCCAAAATACACACACAAAAAACAAGAAGAAGAAAAAGGCGGCATTGAAAAATCGCTACTACCTACTAGTACAATCGACAGATTCGCTGATAAAAAATGTCTGTAACAGCTGCAGTTAGCAGGGCAAATCAAAAGAAAATGACGTGAACAAATAACTTGCTTACATGCAACTTGCAGTGTGTAGGTTGCCTTTACAACATTGCCCTTCAGCCGCATTTGACACACATATTCAGTGCCATTGTCTCGCCTTGATACGGCCCTGACCGTCAGCCGTGATGTGTTCGAGTGCCCAGGCCAGGTGATGGAACTGTTCCTGATGTTGTCTCTAGGGGCACGGCACATGCAATTCAGATTGTCTCCCTCATCAATGTACTCGGTGCAGGTAATCAAGGGGTCATCAACGGAGCCTGCAACGTACACGCCATAAAAGACATTTTTGCATTCTATTTTTAATTATATGGCCTTAATTATTTGTGGATCTACACGTACTGCTGTGCACGTGGATCACTGGTCTCAAATGTAACGCAACGCGCGGGGTGCGGGGGAGAGAAAGCTGAAGGAACACGTAAATTTATTTTCCGAAATCGTCTCATTCTTTTTTGTTTAACTGGGTTTTAACTCTTTCCGGACGAACGGCCGCATATGCGATTTGTGCTTTTTTTTATACAACAGGTTCATAACAAAGATATTGAAGTTTCAAAGTTGAAATTTCAGCAATAGCTGCGTAAACATGCTAGTAAATTATCCTGAAAAGTCTGTACCTTGTTTTGTTATTTTTTAATGATTTTTTTTTTCTGAACCTCACAAACCGGCCTGTTTACACGGAATGGCTGAGAAACATTTCCCTAAACCCTAACCCCAATTTACCAGTATCCTCGATAGCTCACTCGCGCTACATCATAGGCATTTCACATGCACATCGTATATTTGTGCTTTTATATTCAAAAAAAAAAAAAAAAAATTCAGCTTGTCTCGCCACCAGCCTACATATTTTCAAATTTTGCTGGAGAAGAAAAAACCGGATGCTACAGAGAGAATCCCCCAGTGAGCAGCCTGGGAACCATTAAAAGCGGAATCAAATATTGTATCCTCTCTCTCTCTCTCTCTCTCTCCACCTCGCCACTGACTTGACACTGTATATCTTTCGGACTTCTGCGAGGATGGGGGTCGAGCGCCCCTCTCTCGTCACGCATGGCTGAACTTTAGTGATCAAATTAACCCCTCGTCTCTGTGAAGTGTACCCGTCTGACATGTTTGTGTAACGCGATCTATCACGACACTAATCCCACCATGAGTCCCACCACGAGATCAGTCAGTGCCAAGTACAATATTGAAGTTGAAAAAATCAAGCGGACAAAAGACAGCAAGCAAGTCACGTTTGAGACAAACGCCACAAATCTTCCCCTATGGCGGCATGCTCTGAGGGCGAGATACGTGATAGACCCCAAACCTGAAGAAGTCACGTCAGTATGGACTGACCACGAGAAAGACCATGATAAAACCCTTTCTCTCCCTCACCCTCTACATCCACCACTTCCCCCCGAGCTGTTCAAAACTTTCCTACAACTCTACCTGAATCGTGCTACACTGCTGACCATCACTGTTTACTACTCCACTGCTAAGATCCTAGTACAGGGGAACGTCTGTGTGGAGTGGGTTAACGAGGAATTCCGGAAGTTGAGATCTTTTGTAAACACTGCCTCATCTCAGACTGGAATGCCAACCATGCCAAGCGTCCTGCCACCGCTGCCCCTCGCTGGTGATGAAAACCTGTCCGCTCGCCTTGCCATACAGGGTTTGTCCGATACTGAGGGGTGTCAGACTCACGAAGCGGAAATCGCCAGTGAAGTGACAGGCGATATGGACCAGGCTCCAGACACCAACAGTAACCCTGATACCGATGGTCGCGCAACCTAGTGACCTGAATGAGACCAGAGTAGGTCACGGAAACAATAAGGGTGGTTCCGTGGACGGCACATCAGCCAGCAATCAGGATCAACAAAACGACCCAATTTCTCCCTGCAACAAACAGATCGCCGAACTCGGCCGCGAAATCTCGGGCCTCAGGGCAGCTCTCAGTCAGTCCCAAGACTTAGCGCTACAGTCCGTACAAGATGTGCGGAAAGAAATGAAAGAACACGTGAAGCTATACGTAAGGGACATACGAGACGAATTCAACAAAGAGCTTGAAACAGTAAGGAAACGCGTAGAAGCCCTTGAGTTCGAGAATCAGAAGTTGAAAAGCCAGCTTGGTGAACACAAAAAGACCATCGCCACACTCAAAGAGGCTAACAACGTGCCAGCAAACAATGTAACCACCCATCGTAAACGCACTAAATCCCCTTCGGCACTCTCTTCACCCCTCGTTCCCACGGCCAGCTCTCCCACATCCAGTCATCCATCGGACCAGCTAAACCTAACCGTCACGCCCCCTCCCCCCCTCTCCTCAAATGAACACCCCGCAGGCGCCGATAAACGACCATCGTACAAAGAGGCGCTTATCTCGGCGATACCAACAAAAAACAAATTCTCTGCCTTGGCTGAAGGAGATACTCCAACAGAAAGCTTAACATCAAGGAAAGTCACTGACAAACCCGGGACAGAAAACCACGGCCCCGCCGCTGGTCATCGGAAATCCGAGCGAAATCAGCCGTCCCCATTTGACATCCTGGCCAAGGAACGTATCAGTCCTGACAGCAAATCCCTGCTTCTGGGTGACTCAGTGGTTGTTGGCATAGACCCCGCGAAAATGGCCCCAGGTGAAAAACTGCAGAAGATTGCTGTATCGGGTATGTCCATAAATGACCTCATATGGTGGCTTCGAGACCAGCCGCCATCTCCACACGTGACCAGGGTAATCCTTCACGTCGGGGTCAACACATGTAAGGGCGGCGCTGTAAGTGGACAGACGTGGGCAGAGCTCATCAACCTGACAAAGGAAAACTTCCCCTGTGCAGCCATCCACATGTCATCAATTATCCCCGCCTACGGAAAGCACCCCTTAAACAACGCAATCCGACCATCCAACCGTAACCTGAAAGAGGAGTGTACCCGAGCCATGGTCCTCTACATCGACAACACACCGGTGTTTCTCACACGTACTGGTGCCCCGCGTCAAAGTCTTTATCGTGACAACGACTACGTACACCCAAGTCATGCGGGCACTGTTCGTCTTGCCTTCAACCTTCAGCGTGCAGACCAGCCTCCATCGCAGCAGGTATTCTCTAACGGTACGCGGGCGCCACAGCTTGACGCCCAGCCATCAGGATCGGGCCCAGTGTCAACAAACAATGGTCATCATGCCCACAAGGGATCCCCCCCATCCCGTCCTCACTTCCCCCCACAGCGGATGGAGCGTGTCCTGACCAGGCCATCCTCTAATCACCACACGAGGGATACATACTCCTACCAACCCCACCAGCCCCGCCACGACAGACCTCCCCCCAACTCTTATCCCATCCATCCCCGCCAGCTGTTTCGAGAAAGGGAATCCGACGTGGTGTACCAAACTACGGATTACGCCACTCCTACCGCCTACCCTCCCTCCCAGCCCCGGTACCCCCGCTTTCATGACGCTGCCGCACACAGTGGGTACTATGCCACCCAGAAGGGGCTTACCCCCTCCAGCCAGCAGTATTATGACTCTGATTATACGGAATATGGCCAAAGGATGCAGTTTCCACAGTCAACTGACACATATTACCCGCACTATGAGTCGGACTTTCAAACCAAAGTAAAATGTGCAGTAGAACAATTGCTAAAATCTCTGTCATAACCCCATACACCAGCGCTGAAATTCCTCACACTGAACTGTTAATAACGAAATGTGAGGACTGTGTGTCGATAGGATTAGTGTTTGAAATCACTTACGCTTACCTGACTTTATTATTGTTTTCACTGCTGTCATTTTGCCTCAAATACCTCGGACTGTGCAAGTGTTCTACTGTTTCCAGTGGTGCTTTCACTAGTTTTCTGGACACTTCCCCAACAGACGGCCGTGCGCGCGAACATTCAGTTGACACGTCCGCTGTGTGAAATCCCTAACACTTACACGATATTGACGTTGCAGCGACGCTGCCCATACCAGCTCCCGCTATTTTCATCTCTAGTCTTACTGAAAAGCGGCCATTGAAATTGTGTTTTTACTGCACGAGGACTGTCCGCGCGTGACGTCATTCTGAGTGACAACGTGTGGAAACGTTATAATTTTTCTCTGCTTTCCTTAGCACCGTTGTGTTTTGCTTTGTTTCCTGAAGTTTTCTCAATAGTTGTGGGCTCGTTTCCTGGTGCTGAAGCACTACCTTAGTTAACGCATGTCTATTGTTTATACTTGTTGTCACCTTTTATTGACTCAGTACTGACTATATTATCCACTATTACGGTCAAAACTCGTCTGATCCTCAGATATATATCTGTAACATGACTCGCACTGCTCGAAACAACACTTCACCTCCCATACAAAAAATCAACATAGGCCACTTAAATGTATACCACATTTGCAACAAAATACCTGATGTCACTGTTCTTCTTAATCAGGAGCAACCATTCCATATTTTTGGTTTTACCGAATCCAGACTGAAACCTCCAATAAGTGACGACACAATTTCTATTCAAAATTATTCAATCATCCGAAAAGATGCTGTTTCCCCCGGCCACACAGGCATCGTCGCTTTTATTCACAACTCCATCACCAGCTGTGTAGTCCGACGGAAAGACCTAGAGTCGGATAACGTGGAGAGTCTCTGGCTGGAAATGAAATTAAACAAATCCTCCCCTACGTACATAGGTTTCATTTATAGAAACCCAGCAGCTACGTTCACGTGGTATGATGATTTTGTCTCCATGATGGACAAGGTTAGTTGTTGCAAAGGTGACGTACACATCCTGGGTGATTTTAATATTGACTTGATGAAACCCACCAACACAGCATGGACATATACCTTCTCTTTATTTGGTCTTAAGCAAATGGTCACGTCACCCACCAGAGTTGCATCTTCCTCCACCACGCTTATAGACCACATATATACTACAAATACCACGGCCGTGAAAAATGTACATGTACCCTCCATCTCCATTAGCGATCACTTTCCTGTATGTTTTTCACTGTCAACGAAACGTGACAAGCCAATTCCCAAAAATCACACGTCCATTAGGTACAGATGTTTTAAAAAGTTCAATGAAGAAACCTTTCTCATAGACCTTGCTATTACACCATTCTGCGATGTATACCATTACAATGACCCAAACGAGGCGCTGGCGTGCTGGTACAGACTGTTCCTCGGTGTTTTAGATAAACACGCACCTATTAGAGAAAAAAGAGTAAAACATCCCTCCATGCCGCCATGGCTCTCAGATGACATAAAGAAGGCAATGAAGCTAAGAGATAACCTTAAAAAAGAAAACAAAATTGACGAGTTCAAAAAGCAACGGAACATGGTTAAATCTTTAGTTAGAAGGGCACAGAAATCTTTCGCAGAGCAAATCATAGCGGACGAAAAAGACAGTCGGAATATTTGGAAAGCCATCAACATGTTTACCCGGGGCAAAAAAACAAAACGTACATTCATTCCATCCGAACTCTCACCGAACGATTTTAATAATCATTTTTTAAACATTACTGATTCCATAGTCCAATCTAATCTCAATAACCCTGAAGACTATGTATGTCCTGAAGAACTCCGCAGTCACTGTCAGTCAGCAAAAGAAAGTTTTTTCTCTGTTCCACCCATGACAGTCTATGAAGTTGGGAAATCAATCTCTGCTATAAAGAGCAAGGCGTGTGGTCCTGATGCAATTAACATTAACATCCTTAAGTTGTCACTACCCTACATTGTGCAATCACTCACATATATTTATAATCTGTCACTCCAACACAGTATATTTCCAGACGAACTCAAGAAAGCCAAAGTAGTGCCTATTCCGAAAAGTAAAGATCTCCACAATCTCAGTGACTACCGTCCGATTTCAGTTTTATCAGTCCTGTCCAAACCACTGGAAAGACATATCCATAACCACATGCTCAGTTTCCTAGAAAAACAACATCTTTTGAATCCGCTCCAATCTGGTTTCCGCCCTCAACATTCGTGCCACACCGCACTTGTCCGCATCGTCGACACTTGGCTATCTGCCATCAACAAATCCCAACTAACTGGTGCGGTCTTTCTTGACCTGAAAAAAGCCTTTGACTTGGTGAACCACAGCATTTTGTTAAAGAAATTGTCCCTATATATCCCTGATCCTAAGACAATCTCCTTATTTTCCTCATATCTCCAAGGTAGAAGGCAGAAAGTCTATCTAAATGGTGCGTTTTCTGAGGAAGGTGTTGTTAAGCTCGGTGTGCCCCAGGGCTCTATCCTTGGCCCGATTTTCTTTTGTTTATTCATCAATGATATGCCCCTCTCCATCTCAAACCCTAATGTAAGCTGTGATATGTTTGCTGACGACTCCACGCTTCATGCGTCGGATGTGCATGAGTCAAAAGTAAACGAAGTATTGCAGCACAGCCTCACTGAAATCTCCCAGTGGTGTAAAGCCAACCACATGGTAATTAGTACCACCAAAACCAAAAGCATGCTAATTACAACGCGCCAAAAACACCAACGCAAACTATCTCCCCTACGGTTGTCAGCTGGGTTCGAGTCTATCGAGCAGGTCTCGAACCACCGTCTACTAGGTGTCATAATTGACGACCAACTAAAGTGGGAAACGCATGTTGATGGTCTCTGTAAATTATTGTCAAAAAATGTATTCTTGCTATCCAAACTAAGTCGCCTAGTTAGCCCTGACATCTGCAAGCTATTCTTTCATGCCCACGTGCAAAGTCATCTAGATTTTGCGTCCACTTTGTGGGACGAGTGCAACGAAAATCAGTTCAAAAAGGTAAACTCCGTTCACCGGCGCGCTGTCAAACTCTTACACTCGGGTAATTCTAGTACCGAACAAAAGTTTAAAATCCTCAAACTTCTACCTCTTAAACAGCATCTGGAGTTTAACAAATGCTTACTGATGCACAAAATTGTCTACTACAAAGCCCCAACATATCTCCATCAACTATTTAATTTCGAACATGATAAACAACATAACACAAGGAACAGTCTGCTCCCAGTGCCTCGTCCAAGGGTTGATATATATAAAAGTAGCCTGTCTTTCTCAGGGGCATCCATGTGGAACTCTTTACCACTGAGTATCCAAAACGTTTCCAAATTCATAAACTTCAAACAAATTCTACACGATACGCTTATCTGACGATGTATATAGAAATGTGTTGCATACATGTTTTGCAATATTAGAGACGACTGTAAATTTCTTACTTGGCATACAGCCAGTATCATCAGCACATGCCACGTATGTTTTGATTTGTTTATCGTGTGTATTTTTCTCTCCTGTATTTCCCCTAGATAGTTTATACTTTTCTTTTTTTTAAACATTTTTATTGTTTGTTTGTTTGTTTTGATTTTTTTCTCAATACCCTTTAATGTAGAATAGCAGGACAGCATGTAAGATAGGCAGCAATAAAAAAAACGTTTCATCATCTCTCTCTCTCTCTCTCTCTCTCTCTCTCTTACACAGGAAACAGAGAATCTTTTTAAATGGCACATTCTCATCCGAAGGGATTGTTAAGTATGGGGTACCTCAGGGCTCCATCTTGGGGCCTCTTTTATTTTGTCTTTATATTAATGACCTTCCTTTTTGGCTCACTTGTGTAACAAAGTGAGTCTATGTAATAACCCTCCGTCGTCTGTCTGTGTGTGTGTGTGTGTCTGTCTGTGTGTCCGCAGTAAACCATAACACTGGCATTTTCTCAGAAACAATGTGCACCAGAGGCACCAAACTTGGCAAGCTGATAGACAGCCATAAGACCTTTCAAAGCATATCTTAGTGATTGACCTTGACACAAGGTCAAGGTCACTAAAGCTGTCTGTCTGGAAATTTTACAATGGCATTTTCTCAGAGTCTAGAAAAGCCAGAGACATCAAACTTTGCATGATGATAGACATTGGCAACGCCTTTATTGACATACCTGTATTCAGTGACTTTGAATCAAGGTCAAGGCCATGCAAGCTGTTTTGCGGAAAACCTTCCAAAACCTTAACATTGGCATTTTCTCAGAAACAATGAACAACAGAGGCACCAAATTTGGCACGCTGGGCGTTATTCTCACGATTTTCTCTCATACTCACTTCTTGTTATCTTGATACAGAGAAATCGTGTACAGATGACTGTCACAGTGAAAATCACACCACCCATAAAACTACCGGAAGCCAGCAGTATGTCGGGAAGACCTTTCAAAATATACCATAACGATTGACCTTGACCCAAGGTCAAGGTCACTAAAGCTGTCTGTTTGGAAATTTTACATTGACATTTTTTCAGAATCTAGAAAAGCCGTGGACATCGAACTTTGCATGATAATAGACATTGACAACACATTTACTGACATACCTGTATTCAGTGACTTTGAGTCAAGGTCAAGGCCATACAAGCTGTTTTGCAGAAAAACCTTCCAAAACCTTAACATTGGCATTTTCTCAGAAACAATAAACAGCAGAAGCACTAAATCTGGATTGCTGATAAACAGCAGCAAGACCTTTCAAGACATACTATTTTGAATGGCCTTGGCTGAAGGTCAAGGTTATCAAAGCTGTCTCATTGGAAATTTAAAATTGCCATTTTCTCAGAATGTAGGGGTACCAGAGGCATCAAACTTTGCTTGATGATAGACATTGACAAAACCTGTACTGGCATACTTGTATTCAATTTCCTTGAGTCAAGGTCAAGGCCATTCAAGATGTTTTGCGGAGACTTTAACGTTAGCATTTTCTTGGAAACAACAAACAGTAGAGGCACCAAACAAGGCACAATGATAGGCAGCAAAGAGTCCTATGCAGACATACCTGTTTAAGTGACCTTGATTCAAGGTCAAGGTCATTACAGCTGCCTGTTGTGAAATTTTACATTACCATTTGTACAGAAACTACAAATATTAGAGCTATCAAACTTGGCATAATGACGGTCACTGATAAGCTCTTAATTTACAGTACGAGTTCACCAAGCCTACCATACCAAATTTTTGGAGCTCCGGCTGAAATTTCACAAAAGTTCCTATAATTGTGGATTATTACAATTGTTTTTCCCGATTTTGGTACTGCTGTGTTCTGGAAGTGACAATGATCAGAGTGGTGTGAAATTTATTGCCAGGAGGTGTTTTATCGCCGAGTTGTGACTGCCTCAAACTTTCAGCGCTACAGTGAATACCCACCATAGCAGGGAGAAATCGCCTGGTGAACACTGCCTCAGCTGTTTAGCCAGTGACCGCTGCCAGTGCAAGTGTACTGCGGGACGACTGCCTGTGACTGTATCTGGCGTTACTGACTCGCTACATCGGACACTATGTCGGAAAGCAGCGGCAACTCTGTGTCCGCGACGGTCCTCGCTACGACGACACCAACAGCCGGTGCTACTTTGGCCGACATTGAGAGGATTATCCAGCGAAGCATCGACGGACAGACACGGGCGATCAACTCTCGACTAGACGTTCTGAGAGCTGAAGTAAGTGGTGTGGTCGAGTCGGTACAGGCTATCGCAAATGACATTTTAGACTTGAAGGGCAGAACACAGTCTCTCGAGACTACGTGTACCAAGATAGCTGAGAAACATGACGATCTTGCTGAATCTGTGGACGATCTTCAGGAAGACCTTCGTGAGCTTCAGGCTCGTTACGAGGAAGAGATTGAAAAACTCGAGGCGTTTTCTCGCCGTGACAATTTGAGGTTCTTTGGTGTGCCTGAGACCCCTGGCGAGACTTTCGATTCGTGTGCAGAAAAGGTGGTGCAGTGTCTGCAAGGGACTGTGCCGAACAAGACTTGGAGTGTCGACGACGTGGTGCGGGCACACCGATTGGGAAAACCGAAAGCCAGTTTTGCTGCTGCGGCAGCCAGTCGTGACTCCTAGCCCCGTCCCATAATCGTCAAGTTTACACGGTGGAGAGACAAGATGGCCATTCTGACGAAAGGCCGCCCCGCTCTTAAACAGAAAGGGATCGGTGTTTCCGGCGATCTGACGACCCGTCAACGCGAGAAAATCCAGCAGAAGCGCGACCAAGGGTTCCACGCCTACTACAAGGGCAACGAACTGGTGGTAGCCGGCCCCCTACGACAACGGAACGCCAGCGACACCGACAACTTCGGCCGCCGCCGCGAGCATCGAAGCGGAACGAGTGGCAGCGGTAGCCAGCCCCCACACACCCCAACTACACACCGCACTGGCCTTGACCGTGACGACAGTGCAGCACGTGATACGCTCTCCCTCCCCTCCCCCCACCCTCCGAAGCGCCGCAGACGTCAGACCCAGTCACCGCGCACCCCGGCCGACGACGAGATGACCGGTGATGACGCGTGAGACGCCGGCCAAGCCCCGAGTCCAGCTGCACGTGACATGTCAGTGTGTGACACGCGTGTAGTCGGTAAAGAGTCCCAGCACTCACTCACTATCCTCTCTTGGAATATTGACGGTCTTTCGACCAAACTTAGTGATCCGGACTTCATACGGTATGTAAATAGCTTTGACATTGTGTGTTTAGTAGAAACATTCTTGTGTAGTAATTTCACTCCCCCAAACAGTTTGTCTGACTTCACCTGCTTCTCTGCCCCTGCTGTCAGACTGTCCCGTTTTGGCAGAAGCTCAGGAGGTGTAGTAGTGCTTGTCAAGAACTCATTTGCAAATCGCGTTGCCAAGGTAGATGTTGTCTGTGACCAGGTTGTTGTTCTCCGTTTTGACAAATCTGTGTTTGGAACTGACAAAGACGTTATTTATGTCGGCTGCTATGTCCCCCCATCCGACTCCACGTTCTACAGAGATTTGGATCACAACTGTCACATACAGGAAGTAGAACAGTGCTTAGTCCGTGTCCTTGAACAGTTCAATGATGTGTATTTCTTGCTCTGCGGGGACTTCAACAGCCGAACTGCAGATATGCAACCAAACTCTGAACTGTTTATGGTGGACCCTGAAGTGTCACTTTCACACGATGTTGATTGGTTTCTTAAAAACAGACAGTCTGATGACCCAGTTGTTAACTCCTTTGGCAAACAATTGCTAGTCTTGTTTGCATGTTTTGAATTTCTCATCTTAAATGGCCTCTGCACCCCAGTAACTTCCAAGCAACTTACTTACATTTCCTCCACTGGTACAAGTATAAATGATTACTGTATTGCTTCTCATGACTTGCTACCCAAGTGTCATTCACTGCGTGTTGCAGACAGAGTTGAGTCCGTTCACATGCCACTAGAACTACAAATAGCAGTCAGTTACTACTCAGATTCTGCAAGCGCAGATAACTTTGAACCTTATGTTCAACCCGAAAAGTTTGTCTGGGATCCAGAGAAAATTCACATCATCAATGAAAATCTCTCTTCCACTGTTTTTCACACTCGCCTTGCAGTTGCTGCTGAACAGATTGCCGTCTCTTTAGATAGTTCACTTGATATGTTTACGGATGCTGTTAAAGATGTAGCCAGTTGTATGTTAAAGCAGCCTACGTCTAGATTTACAGATCATTCTGTGAATATGAAGGTGAGTCACCCATGGTATGATAAGGAATGTGCAGAGATGAAGAAAAACACACGTAAAGCCTTAAAGTTGTTTAATCGTACAAAAACTGCAGCAGACAGAGATACATATGTGCAGACAAGAAAGATGTATAAAAACCTTCTTAAAAGCAAAGAAAGTAAGTACAAAACCGACTGTGTAGATCGTATCGTTGGCAGTCGAGGGAATTCGCAAGCATTTTGGAAAGAAATAAATCGATGGAGACGCAAATCACATGTTAGAAATGACATCACAAAGGAGGAATGGTTGGATCACTTTTCCACTATATTAAATGAGTCTGCTGACCAGCAGAATAGTGATATTCCTCATACAGGTGAAGATGTAGACACTGACATAATTTTTCATGAACTTGATGCTGACATCACTGAAAATGAAGTGTCTGATGCTATTCGACATGCAAAAACCGGTAAAGCCCCCGGCCCCGACTGTGTAATAAATGAAATTCTAAAATCAGCAGCTGCTATAATAACACCTTTCCTGACTAGGTATTTCAATGCACTGTTCACAAAAGGGGTCTTCCCACAGGAATGGTGTAAGGCAATTATACTTCCACTGCATAAGAAAGGTAATAAAAATAACCCTGACAATTATCGTGGTATAGCCCTCCTCAGTTGTGTCAGTAAATTATATACTCATATCCCGAATAAAAGGTTGGCATCCTGGGCTGACAGTCACAATATTTTGTCTGAAACTCAGGCTGGATTCACGAAAACATACACTACCACAGACCATATATTTACACTTTTTGCACTTGCACAAAAACACCTCCTACAAAATAAAAAGGTCTACGTTGCTTTTGTTGATTTTCGTAAAGCCTTCGACACCGTAAAAAGGCACATACTTTGGAATCTTTTGCTCAAATTAGGGGTCCGTGGTAAGATGCTCTCGGCTCTGAAATCTATGTACAGTTCGGTGTTGTTTTGTGTACGTGACAGGTCCACGTGTACTGACTACTTTCAGTGTTTCCAGGGACTTAAGCAGGGTTGTTTAGCCTCTCCGACACTTTTTTCCTTCTTAATCAACGAGCTGGCCTCATTTATTAGTCAGCAGGGTAAACATGGGTTTCAGCTTACACCAGGTGCCATTGAATTGTTCCTATTAATGTTTGCGGATGACATTGCGTTACTTTCCGCCACACCGAATGGTCTCCAAACACAACTCAATAATTTGTATACAGTGTCTCAAAAGCTGGGTTTGTGTGTAAATTTGAATAAGACAAAAGTCATTGTATTTAGAAATGGTGGTTGCCTTTCTAAGCATGAAAAGTGGAAATACGGTAATAAACGTATAGAAGTAGTAAGTTCGTACAAGTATTTAGGTCTAGATTTTACTACCCGCCTAAGTCTGAATAGATCTGTACAAGATATTGCCACAAAGGCAAAGAAATGTTGCATTGATATTTTTAGAACCCTCTGGAGAGTAAATTGTAATAATGTTGATGTCTTTTTCAAACTGTTCGACGCTCAGGTTTCACCCATATTACTGTACGGGTCTGAGATATGGGGTACTGACGAATGTGTTGAGATTGAGAAGGTACACCTCTTTGCTTGTAAGCGCCTACTGAATGTTGGTTTACGCACACCTAATCAAATGGTATACGGTGAACTCGGCCGTTATCCGCTGTATGTAACTGCTTCTGTCAGGTGCATTTCTTTCTGGCTACGACTATGTTCTTTGCCCGAGGGTAGATTTTCTAAAATGGCGTACCAAATGCTGAAAGATATGGACGAGAAGGGCAAAGTAACATGGGTGACAAAAGTAAAGGCATTGCTATGCCGTAACGGGTTTGCCTACGTTTGGATGGCACAAAGCGTGGGAAACAAGAATGCGTTTTTACGAGTTTTCAGGCAACGAATGGTTGATTGACAGAACTGGTCGTCCAAAATTTCCGTCAGTGTACGCTTCGAATTATATTGCAGCTTCAAGAGTTTGCTCGAAAGAGAAAAGTATCTCGATATTGTTACGGCATACTACATCAGAAATATGTTCACCAAATTCCGCCTTGGTATTACCGATTTGAAATGTCACAAGCTCAGGTATCAAACATCCAATCCACTGGCAAAACTATGTCCACACTGTGGCAATGCTCCAGAAGACGAGTTGCATTTTTTCTTTGATTGTACCCTGTATGCCGACTTGCGAACTCGGTACTTGTCCCAGTTCGACTTGTCAATGTTCAGAACAAGAAAACTGTCCATTCTAAACACTTCCGATTCGTCACATGTATCTCAACTCGCAAAATATGTGTTTTTCGCTCTCAAGATGCGAAACAGTATCTTTGATACGGCCCCTTAGATCGTGTCTCTGCCACGTGCAGACTGGCCTGCTAGTTGTGTCACTACCCGTAACACGGGCTTTTGGCCTATATTTAGAATACCGCTCACGTATAAGCTTACAGCGCGAGTTTTGCTCACGCTCCATGTACTGTAATTCCGACCGTCTCTTGCTCTTTGCAGCAACACCTGAGAGTGTGTGTGTGTGTGTGTGTGTGTGTGTGTGTACACAATGATGTCTGTTATTAGTGTTAACGGTATTCCCTTTTTTCGCTCCAAATATCTGTTATCATATGCTCACTCCATTGCGATGGACAAATGTCTGTGCAATAAAATCATCTGAGTCTGAGTCTGAGAGTCTTAATTTACAGATCTCATTTGAATGAAGCTGTCCTGGGAAAACTGTTATATCGCCATTTGCCGTTTTCTTAGGAACTATGAACACAAGACACCTTACTTCAGGATAGCTAGTGAGTTAGTTAGTTAGTTATTTAGGGCTTAACGCCGCGCAAGCAACAGATAGCTAGTGATAAGAACTTTACAAACATACTCTTTTGAATGACCTTGACCTATCTCACAAGTGAGCCAAGGAGGGTTTACTCCTCTAGTTGTTTATCTAGTCCCAACGTGTCCTGCGAGTTATTTGCTGATGACACAACACTACACACATCCGACAAAAAAGAGGCAACAATAAACAAAACACTCCAGCAGAGCCTCGATGAAGTATCTGAATGGTGTACCCAAATCATATGATAATCAGCGTCCCCAAAACAAAGAGCATGCTAATAACTACCCGCCAAAGACACCAGCGGAAGCCTCTACCTCTCAAACTATCTCTCGGCTCAGAGCCCATACACCAAGTGTCAACGCATCGCCTTTTGGGCGTTACAGTGGACGACCAATTGAAGTGGGAGCCGCACATAGAAAAACTTAGTAAAACCCTGCCCTAAATTCTTTTTCTCCTAAGTAAACTTAACCGCATAGTTAGCCACGACAGTTGCAAAGTTTTCTTTCACGCACATATAAAAAGTAATATAGATTACGCCTCCAACCTCTGGGACAAATGTGGTGATATTCACTTGAAAAAGATCAATTCTCTCTATAAACGTGGTATAAAGCTTTTACATCCTGGGCCCTTACCCACAGAAGAAAAACTTAGAGCGCTCGAACTCCTCCCCCTTACCAAGCATCTTGAGTTCAACCGGTGTGTTTTCATGCACAAGATAGTCCACTGTAAGGCTCCTCCATATCTGACCACGTTCTTTCAACCAAGTCAGCGACACAACGCAAGAAATGGCCTGTTCCAATTACCATTACCTAGATTGGACATTTTTAAAACAAGCCTGTCATTCTCTGGGTCACTTCCATGGAACCAGTTGCCAGCATACTTAAAATGTACCCCGAAGCTTCATTCATTTAAAACTCAACTTCTCAGATACTTACGTCAGTCATAGGTCCATGAACAATATCTGAACCATGCTAAATTACTCGTTATCAGATGGCACTATGACATGTTACCTTTTTACAAGTTATGTTGTATACTACAATTTCAAACACCATGCTATCTACTTCTTCACCTATTTTCCGATGTGTTTCCTTAGAATTTCTTGCGCGTCTTTCTATCTTTGCGTGTTTATTTTTTTTTCTATTTTCTTATTAGATTTACTCCTTTTGTGCCTGGTATACTTTTTGTCATGTTAGCCTTTATTTTTCTTAGAGTGTTTCTAGATTAGCAGGACAGCTTGTAAGATAGGCAGACCATGCCTACAAGTCTTTATCCTGAAATAAACGTTTCAGTCAGTCAGTCAGTCTCTCTCTTAGTATTGTTATGTATGTTACGCGATATACGTGTACCTGCGTAGTTCATGTACTGCGCAATTTTTTGCGTAGTTCATGAACTGTCCAACGCTGTTGCATAGTTCATGAACTGTGCAACGATGCTGCGCAGTTCATGAAATACGCAAAGTAGAACTGCTCATTACATGAACTGCGCAAAGGGTGTAATCTCGGTGGTGAACACGAATAGCAGATTGTGAATTTCATGAACTAGGCAGTTTTACCAGAGACCGACATCTGAACATAATTCAGTATTCACGTTTAACATTATTTTGACGCCCAATGCTGCAAAAGCCTAAGCATTCTCAGCCTCAGTTGATTCTCTGATTCTGAAGCAAGATGAGTGTCAATACAAATGACTCGACGCGAGGCTTGTGGTCTGATGACTATGAAAAAAAGGTTTTAGAGATTTTACGAAGGCCTCTTACAGGCAAAAAAGAAGACCGGGACGTTTATCATATCAAGAACAGCTTTGCGATCGTGTCCATTGCTGGATTGGATCGTATTGAGCGAAAATCATCTGGAAAACTTATGATCACCCAAGGCCGTGTTCAAGACGTTCTGCAAGCAACGCATCAAGCGACAGGTAAGCGACATCAAATACTTGTAAACGTCTCTCTCTCTCTCTCTCTCTCTCTGTGCGACAGTGTTACACGCGGTAGTGTTAAACACACGATAGTGTTACACACGCGGAAGTGTTACACGCGGTAGTGCCATTCGCACGCGGAAGTGTTACACGCGGTAGTGTAACTCGCGCTAGTATTACACTCGCGATAGTGTTACACGCGGAAGTGTTACACGCGGTAGTGACGCTCGCGATAGTGACCTGCTCCCCTGTCTGTCTCTCCCCCCCCCCCCTCTCCCGCTCCCTCTCTCTCTCTCATTTCCAATTTTCATTTCTTTTTTTCTCTCCATCCATCTCTCTCTCACTCTCGTTTCTTGTATTCCAGGTCATGCAGGTGAAAAGAAGACTTATGCGAAGCTAAGGGAGAGCTATGACAACATTCCCCTCATGGCAGAATGTGAACGCTGTCAAGAAAAAAGAAAGAGGAAAGAGACTGTTTCTGGAACAGTAGTCAGACCAGTACTTGTTTCAGACCTGCACCAAAGAGGACAAGTAGACCTCGTCGATATGCAGAGCATGAAAGACGGGTCATTTGCCTTCATTTTGCATTACCAGGAGCACCTGAGCAAGTTTCATCTGCTGCGCCCTCTCCAGACCAAGAGTGCCGTGGACGTCGCAGAGAGCTCTTGCTTATTTTCTTGGATTTTTGCGCTCCAAGAGTACTCCAAAGCGACAAAGATAAACAGCGACATTGCATTGTTCATGAAATTCACAATCTGCTATTCGTGTTCACCGAGATTACACCCTTTGCGCAGTTCATGTAATGAGCAGTTCTACTTTGCGTATTTCATGAACTGCGCAGCATCGTTGCACAGTTCATGAACTATGCAACAGCGTTGGACAGTTCATGAACTACGCAAAAAAATTGCGCAGTACATGAACTACGTAGGTACACGTATATCGCGTAACACTTACACTGTTTCTTTGGGTGTCGAAGGCACGTTTGTTTTGGGCTCCCTTGTGTAACAAAAGGAGTCTATGTAATGTAGCAGGGGAGCAAAATCCTGTAAGTAGCAGCAGCAGTAGCAGCTAGAGTACACATGTACCTTATTATTAGAACAAGCGCCCTTCCGGTCTCACCGGCCTGGGAGAGGGTATATAAGGAGCGGCGATTCCAGAGACTCGGCACTGACAGCCGAATAGGCTGGAAGCCCTAGCTGAGAAAGCTAGTAATACCAGACCCCAGCTGACAAACTTGGGTCCCGACTTCTTCTCTGACTGATAAAGCTAGCAGTATGTTAGTTTCCCAACTATTTAGTTAGTTGTCAGTGACTGCGACTACTTAGTCTAGCTGAGTAAGCTTAGTAAGATCCTACCGCTACACCCCGGGCGCAAAGTCCGAGAGTGTTCCCCTCCCACACAGTAGCTAGGTTACGTCAGTCTTAGGGGGATTAACTAGGTTGGGCGTAGGCTAGGTTTAGGATAGTTCTAGCGTGTACCTGTCTGGTTAGTTCTTGATTAGGCCAGTGTTTTAGTGTTTTAGTTGGTTTGGATTTGGCCAGTGGTCCTTCAAGTTGTATATACTGTAAATAAGATACTGTTGGACTTTTACTAAGCTTCATGTGAGTTTAGCAGTGAGACAGCGTGTGGCTGAGTGTGCACAGAGCATCTTTCCCTCTCAGTCTTTCCCCTCTCACAGACACTGGATCAGACACATAACACCTGACTACACTTCTGTTGCTAGGGTTTTTCTGGATACCGAGGTTGGTTAGTGTGAGAACAACTGATAATGAACACAACGCGAGGCTAAAAGGGACGATGTCTTTGAGCCCCCGTGTCACTGGGCCCCCGTGTCATTGGGCCCCCGTGTCATTGGGCCCCCCCGTCTCTTTGGGCCCCCGTCTCTTTGGGCCCCGTCTCTTTGGGCCCCCATTTTTCAGTTACTGTGTAGACGTTTCTCAAGCTAAGAAACTTTTGTGAACCTTTCAGGTATGAAATGTGCAAGCTCCAGAAGGATGAATTTTGAGTGCATGATCCATTATTAATGCAAAACAGGAAGAAAATAGCGGGAGTCGAACTGACCCGCGTTTGAACTTCAGGCACGATCACGTGCCAAAGTCCGAAGTAAATCAGTAAATCTATTGTTAGAGCGGAATAGGCAAGATCCCCGATCGCGCACGAGTACCGGCGCCCAGACTGCCTTCTTGAAACGGTAGCTTTACTTTAATCTTCCGATAAAAACTCAAAGAGCAACCCCCCCCCCCCTACTTTGTATGTGTATACATGTATCTATTGAGATTTACTATGATTTAGTCGCCCACAGGAGGGACGGGGAGGCCATGGGTTCACCAAGTTTTTTTTTTCCTCCTCTACCAAGACCAAGAAAAGGTAACAGACACTTTAACGCGACAAAACTTCCTCCAACTCATTCAAGGAGCTGAACTCTGCCTTTTGGATGAGTTTTTATAACTCAAACAGTTTTGGGGAAAACTAATATTGCTAGAAACTAAGAACACCAGACACACCTTACTTGGCCTGATGATAGATAGTGATAAGATTTTTTTTATAAACATATTCTTTTGAATGACCTTGACGCATGTCACAAGGGAGCCATGGAGGCTTCGGCCTCTCTAGTTTCTATTGTTTGGCATGGACATTTTCTTATTCAGACTGGCGGGGAATGTTTAGACTGTTGATTTTGGTCTTGTTCAGTCATTGATTTGTGAAATGGTCAGCCCACGTCCCATGTCAAAAGCTCTCGATACGTCACGTGAGCACACTCAAGAGACGAATATTTGAACCTACCTTTGGACCTGTACAAACTGTTTTTGTGCTCAGCGTATGCTTACATTGGCTGGGTGCCAACAAGCTGTGCTTAGAAGAAATTGCGGCACTAATAGGCTGGGTATCCAATTGTAAACTCACATTGAACAGTATGGGAAGATAACGGGCCAGCTCGCCGCGGACACCACCCCTTTCCCGAGCACAATGTATCAGGCACCCGCCACCCGCATAACGGTTGAGTCTGCGGAATTGTGGCCAAACATATCCACCCCAAGTGACGACAACAATGAATAATTCACCGAAGGATAAAACGTGATAATATATTAAATAAAAACAACAATAAACAATGAAGAGATTATAATCTAACTCTACACGAAGAAGCAAAGTACAAGAAAAGAAGAGGAAGAAAAAAAAAGAAAAAAAAAAAAGGACAGAAAAAGAAAACAAACTCCTTTAAATCGTAATACGGCAATCTATCGGTGAGTGGCCGCCGAGGGTCTGAGCAACTACATAAAATATACATTAAAAGCAGCTGTCAAGGCACGAACATTTCAGTTCAATAGGGTGTTTCACAACACGGGATTCACACAATAGTCTTTGGTGACTCACTGTCATAAATTATGTAAACAATGTACTGGACATTGGCCGTCTATCATATATTTAATTGGTGTTTTTCAAACGTGACATTTTCACTGTGATATTTAGGGACTATCTGCCACTCACGGCTAGAGAGGAGAGAATACTCACTAATTCCGTTTGCTCCCAGACACATACAGATGAAAACACTGAAGACTAATCTTGTTCTTTCCATGACGAATTGTCACAAACATATCTTTTTCAAAATGAAATTGATGTCAGAACGTTTCTTTGTAAGACTTTTTACAACTCCACGACGAAGACGTTCACAAACTAAAATTTCATGAAGACACTGTTATTACACTCCCCTACAGTACGTGTCTGATATGCGCCCGCTAACTTGGCACTTGACGGTAAGTTGCATGCCTACCATGGTGCCCAGAAGTGTAAATGGTGCATTGCGTCAGGTGACATAGGTATAGGCGTATAACGCTATTCAACTGTACAAGGAAGTAGAACTTCGACCGGATAAAAAATAGACACGCCATGTCTCCGGGAGGTAAACATAACTACAGCTTTGTGTATACCCTTTGTCCTGTACTTGCGTTGTATTCTGTAGCGATTTCCCAGCCACTCGTTTTTAGAAATTGAATACATGCTGTCAGTGGCCGAGGTTCTGTAAAGAACGTCATTGCCAGCAGCATACACTATTTTGAAGTTAAAAAAAAAACCAAAGAACAACAACAACAACAACAACAAACCTACTGGTGCAGAGGGGATTTTCGCCGTCATCGTCCAAGATCGAGAAATTATGGCAGTGTAACTGGTTGCATTTCCACCATAATTATGTAACTTGGTGGCTTTGATGTTATTACCCTCGTTTACTGGGGACGAGCCACTCGCTTGCACACACATGAACACTGACACTTCCAACATCTCATTTTCCCGCATCCAATCCGGAAAGCGACGGGTGAGGGGAAATAGAATACAGAGGTAAGTAAAAAAATAGTTTATTGCAACAATCAGGGTATACATAAATTATATGATAATGCACACCATACACCACATTATACTTACAACGAAGATCCATTGATGGACACACTCAGAATAATATCCTAACACACACATCCAAAGTAGACTAGTTAATTCCCATAAATCTAACACTTCACCTTCTACCCTATTCTTATGCGATCACTACTACCCATCTCACTAACACAGCTGTTTCTAGTTCACCCGCACCTACCACTAGTTCTGAACACTGACACACTACTACTGACTGAGTGACTCTGAACGACAAACTACTACTGATCCTAAAACCTCAAGTCTCGCAGACCAGCACGATGTACATCCCAAATATGGCAAGGCTCTAAACACGGACCGGTCAGTTGCGAGTACAGTTGTGACCTAACCTACAGATCTGCATCCTTTCAACATCCCAATAACACTGCAAGCGCCCAAACAACTAACACACTCTAGAGTGTCTGATTAACGCTAGCACTTAATCGTAGAATTTATGGTTCTACAATGCACTTACAAAACCTTATACAAAACAACCTAAATCCCCCAAACTCGATCCCAACTGACCTGGCTGGTTAGGGTTATAAAACGGAATGACCAACAAAATTGCAGTCAGAGAATGGTGAAGTGCCAGAGATTCACCCGATACCTTCTGTCTGACATAAGTACAAAACATCAAGCAAACAGTATTGTGAACATCTTGAAGGATGAACAGAAGAACTGAAAAGAAAATGCCAGTCAAACCACAATTTGACATGGCCTTTTGCTGGTTAGTAATTGCGCCTACCGCATATTGAGTCACGTGCAGCTCACAAATGGTCCCAAACCGTCCGCAGATATCGAGATGGACTGTGTGTTAAATGATACTGTTAAAATGTTTCAAGATATGGGGACCGGTTTTGCTTAGCATGTGTCGAAAAACTGATTTGAATTCGTCATTTGTAGAAAAGAAAACATTTCGTAAGATAATTAGTCACAAATGAAAACCCTTAAAACCTGATCACTTTGTGTTTGTAACGGGGTTAACCTAGTTCATAGCATACCTGGCGCTTCGATCAGTTGTTGCTCTCGAAACACATCGAATCGAGCAAGACTGAGGTAGATTTATTTCCTTGGTGTATTTCCCTTTCTATCGTTGTCCCATATTTTTGACCTGTCAAGTCAACAGTGTACGGAAATAATTTCACTTTACTTGGTGGGATTCAGAAACCTACAGAAGTGCATTGCTTTATAAGTTGCTGTCAAAGCAGCTTGCTGGATCAAGAGTGTGAAACATGGGCGTAAATGTGATTGCTTACTTCTCTCAAGCCTGGTTTCTTCTCAGCTTTTTCTGCACAGGTACTAATATGTGTGTGGTGCTTTTTGCTTAATTGATTTTTACTTGTAATTTCTGTTGATTTTCGACGGACACAGCAAAATATCCCTCAACGAACCTGCCTTAGAGCCATATTTGTGGCACGAGTGTATTCATGGGTGCCTTGTAGTTTAGTTTTACCACTTTGGTACCTATACGTTTGCGCACAGGTTTGAGATTGTTAGGGTCTCAGTCCGTACGTCCGACATACAACAACACTATGGAAAACGTTTACGGTTTCAGATGCTACGGTTTATTGTGTCCGAATCAGCCACTTCGGACACAATAAACCGTAGCATCTGAAACCGTTGTGGTGACTCTGGTTAGCGAGTATGTTGCTCTGCGTTCGTAAAATGCGTACTAATGGAAGGGCTTAAGATGGAAATGGATGCCTTTCTTTCACTTTTGAGTGCAAGCCACTTAAAGTATGAGTTCCTCCTTACCCTTTCTAAACACTTTTAGCGAGGGAACCACAATGTGCGTGAGCCGTGCTGGGCGTGTTCCCTTTATACTGGGCGGACGGTGGTCGGTGGTCTAGTAGTTAACAGACTACGCCACCTATGCGAGAAATCAGGTTCGAGTCCCAGTCGGGGCGAAGAATTTTTCCTTCTCCTACGTTCTCTCCGGGTACTCCAGCTCCGTCCTCCTATGCTTTGGAAATGTTTACAAAATTTGAAAATAAAAGCAATTCTAAATTCCGAAACTTAAATTGCAAAGTTGACCCTTCGCTCCACGTGATTGTAATGTGTTCATGTCCAGTGTGTGAAAGAATGCGTGTGATTCACGTGAGCGTGCGTTTTGGGTTCAGTTCGCGGCACTTTGAGCCAATTCAAGGAATTGGGTAAAGAACCCAATACACAATTATTACTATTATTACTTAAAGTTGTCACTAACCATTGTGCCTCCGTGCACACACTCACACACTGATTGATGCACCAATCAAATAAGTTATGTGTACTTACTGCAAGACGATCTAACTGTCGACAACAAGCAAAGTGAAGGACTGTATTGGTCTTGCAATCTCAGTTTTTTAAGACCATGCGTTCGCATTTTACGACAAGCAGCTCAGCGTACTGACATGAAGATGAACAAACGCCATTGACAATCGATAACATTAGAACAAAATTCATCAAAAGGAATCCTTTGCACTCACTACACTCAACATGAACAAAACGGAACATGAAAAACCGTAGCTACAGCGGCTATACCACGTACTGAGCAGACCATGCAGACCATGTTATTTGTTTGGAACTGAAGACCAGCTAGACAGCGCTGATTGGTGGCTATTTTTACCGATTTTTTTTTAATCGATCTCGCGTTTAGTACAGGCATGGAAACGTTAAGCCAAAGAAAGTCATATTTCTCTACTACAGTATTAAAAGTACAGCAAATTCACGAAAATGGTCGCAACGGCCAAAAGGAACATCTACACATTCATTCGGCAACCAGCCTTATAGCTTTGTAAGCGGCAGTTTTTCCCCCTCAGAACCCATTAAGAACATAGAGATTTTAGTGTGGTTTGAATCATCTAAATGCCAAACCTAACCGGGAGAACACCGGAAATAGTAACTGAGGCGCTTTTTTGTCGTGGCACTGCATTTCGTGTGGACGACAATCTGAAGACTCTTCTCTTTTCATCTCACTGAAGGCAAAGGCACCAGCCCTGTAGTAGATTGTTCTGCTTACGTGGACGAGGGTTCCTCTTTAGTCTGCCCGTGTGAACCACCAAGAACAGATGTCTCCTCCAAAATAAGCTGGCCTGGTTACTCCGACAGCTCCAAACTGAAAATCGAAAATGTCTCTCGAGACGACAATGGCAGAAACTTTACTTGTCGAATGGTGATGAATGGTCAAACAACTGAAGAAGTCTACACACTTCACGTTGCATGTAAGTACCACAGTTCAATATCCATTCAAGCAAATGTATGAATTGTAAATGAAAGTTATGGAGTTGTCGATTAGCCGGGATCTTCATATACTTTCGCAAAGCATGTAAGACCCTAGCAGTGGCGGCAAAAGATGGAATTTGCGGAGCGTGGGTAGGGTTGACCCGAAAATCCCGACACAGTTGCGGGTAGATCTTAGTGATGTTCATATTTTCCTTGATGCAAAGGTTACCCGGGGGAAAGATGAATAAGGGGAGGGGGGGGGAGAGAAAGGGAGAGGGAAGGGGGGGGGGAAGGGGTCGAGGAGGAATAATGGAGCTAAACAGGCCAAGCTCGAGTTTTTCTCCTCTTTTCTTCTTCTTTTTTCGGTCATTTTCTCAGTTATTATCCTTTCTTGTCCGCAAAAGATACTCTGCCCCTCCCCGCTTCCTAATTAAAAAAGCGCTATCTATACATCTATACTTTTCTCATTATTCGGCTTCACTACAGAGTCCTAATGTTCATACACGCAGATGGCCCATCGAGTAACATCACAATTACTGGACCTTCTGTATTTGTCACCAACGGGTCCAGACGTTTGATTTTGATCTGCGAGGCAGGCGACGTCAACCCACCTCCAATTTACAGTTGGATCGGAGTGACCTGTGATAACTCAAGCAACCAGAACTCGTGCAGCTTTACACCTCAGCCTCTGAGGGATGATGGGAAGGCAGTCTCGTGTAGAGCTACTAATCCCTCTGGTCGGGAGGTGATGTCCGCGTCTGCAAATTTCACCCTCAGATTCTCATGTACGAAGATTTGTTGTACGCACCAAGCATTAGAGTAATTCTTTTTGCTATAAGAGGGCTTCTACTAACCAGCCTGATAATAATAAAAAACAAACAAACAACAACAACCCAAACAAACTAACCATCCAACCAACACACGAACCTTTGTCATACCATCTACAATGCAATACTTTACTTGGGAACCGGAATAGTCGAGCATGAGAGTTTTGGACTTTCACCTTTCGGGTCGGATGTTCGAATCCTTGGGGCTTGGACCAATTTTTTTTTGGGGGGGGGGGGGGGTTACCGCGTCTTTGAGATCACCCACATCAGGCACACGTGAAGCACAGTAAACCTCAAACACCCACGCAAACGCAATACTTCATACTTTGTCAGTTTTGTTTCTATTTTCTATTACTAATCTTCGCTACTTGCTGTTATCAGTTCACTGTCGTCGTTGTTGTTATTGATGACGTTGTTTTAAACTGGAGAGTGCTTTTTAGTTTATTTTTGAAATACAGTTTTTATGTCTTTTTTTGCAGATCCCCCGTCCGCGCCTCCAGTAATCGAACGACAATCTTCAGGACAATACCTTCGTTCTGGAGACAATCTGACGTGCACAGTGACCGGAGGGAAGCCACTGGTATCAAAGATCAGTTTCTCCTGCACGAGTCCTGAAAACCCCGATGGCTCAGATGACATCAGCGATGTCTCAGTAACGAGTTCTCTGACAATCGACACATCACTTGCCTCAGGAGCTGACACAAATTGCACGTGCTCCGGTCTGTGGGAACCCGAGGCAGAACTGTATTTTGCAACCACTGATGCCACCTTCCAACTTGAGTGTGAGATCAATTTTGTCATTGATTAAATGCCATTTTAACCTTAAGGTCTTTTCTCCCCTCGAGACTATGTCAGACTTTAATTCAAAAGACGTATTCATACATACGGACACTTTATTTTAGATCCCAGGCAGTGGGTGACATGCTTAATTTACCAGTCCACTATGGAAGTAGTGGTGTGTGTCAATGTCCGAGACTCATAAGAATGGATACTAGATTATTTCCCTTTTGGTGGCACAAGGATCAAGGCGCGACCCGGTGGAAAAGAGAGTGCCACCGTCTGGCAAAAACGACAGGAGGCAGAAGAAAACGTTTGAGGCTAAGTGGCACTCGGTTTTTCCACAGCCAACATACCATTCACTATATGTACTGTTCTCATTTCATCCAATTCTAGACAAAACTACAATTGTCAACTTCACAGCTAATGACCAGAACCACTCAGCCACTGTGGACGAAAAGACTCAAGTGGTATTCAAATGTATAGCACCAGGTCGACCTGCCCCGAATCTAATGCTCGTCACACCAAGTTCTAAAGTCCACAGCGTAAGTAACGGCCAAGAGCTGCTCCATACTGATGACAGTATTAGCTGTGAGGAGGCTGGGACATACGTCTGCATTGCTGCTAACGGCTTCCCAGACCCAGATTCACAGTCATTACAACTACACGTACGATGTAAGTTATATAAACTGTTTATCTCTTGTTACAGTTGCATATAATAATGTGCTTCTTTAACTAGCTTCATAAGAGGTTGGTTGATTGGTTAACAAAACGTTTTCTTTGCTGCTCCACTCTTATTATTTGTTTGTATATTAGTGCATTCAAATATGGTTACGACATCACAGATCTCCTTGTTCTGCAACTGTAAGCCATTTGTTTATCACGCAGGCGGACTTGATGCGGAAATACCCACGAAATTCTACATCATAGGAGGAGGCGTTTCTGGTGGACTCTTGATGGCCATTGTCATTGGTATCATCATCCGTTGCAGCCGATGTAAGTAGTTCGATATTTTACTGAGTAACTTCGCCTCAACATTTTAATTTTGATTTGGCTGTTAATTTCAAGTCCGTCCTCAAATGTGCCGATTTTGTTAAAACGGGAATCGAGATTAGTAACGCATTATTCGAAAAATGACTCACTGGAATTATCATGTCCAAAGCTCTATGCAGAACTCAGAGCGGTTTGTTTATTCGAACTTATTACGTTTGTGTTGTTTATATTACGCAGTCGTGCCGAACTTACTAATTTGTATTTATTTGTAAGTTCGGCTTCTCCGAGCAGAACGTTCAATTCCCCCCCCCCCCCCCCCCCCCCCGGAAGCCGTCGCCGAGTAGAGCGTTAAAACCCCAACCACCCATCCCACCGTCGCAGAATAGAGCGTTACAACTCCAACTACCCACTCCACCGTCCCTGAATAGAGTCAGAGACTAGACTCTTTATGAGAGAGTCAGTAACGTAGGATTTCAGCGCAGGCCACCGTCTTTCATTTCTTCTAACCAACACGTTATTTCAACAGATCGAAGGTATGAAAGACCACCACCTCGACGTGAAGGCGAAGAGGAAGAAAACCCGTATACAAGTCTCCGGGTGCGACCGAGAAGCCTGATAAGGGATTCACAGCAACACGAGAGCTTCGAACTCGCCCAGGCCGCCCAGGTGGACAACAATGACGACAGTGAAGATAATCCTTACGATGAGGTACACACGAGGCCCCCTGGAGCAAGAGCCGGGGTATTTGCCCGAACGAAAAGAAAAGGACGAAAAAAACAACATCGTAGTGTAATCGTTTCGGTTTTCGCTGGGTGTCGGGATGCGGTGTGTGGCAATGGGAATACAGACACAGCCATTCAGGACTAGCACCCACGCAACAACGCGCACTCACACTCATGCAGAACTTTTTTTTTCTTCATAATTATGCACCATACCACTGGAATAATCCACAGGTACGATGGGCGACCAAAGATAATCGTTGGTTCGCAAGATGCGGGGAACAACAACAACAACAACAAAACACAGACGTGGATAATTCAGTATTGAGCAAAAGCCTTTGACTACCGTCTTGATTCTTAAACGACCCGAGATAAACGCAGTCAAAGGCTAAATTCACTCAGACTTCTCGGAAACAGAATAAATGTGTGCATGCGAGTTTGGCTCAGAAATATGCGCTTTAGTACTTGTACATCTGGCTCTGTATTAAATCTGTTCAGTGTGTCATATGCAGCCAAGTAATGTTAGTATTATGGTCCTTAAAAATTAGAAGCTTTAAGGGACCGTCGAACCCGTGCTACCGAGGTTTCAGGCGGAGCTCAGACAAGAGCAGTGTCGAATAATTATACACATGTACACTATTAAAAGCCGGCTGCTTGCACATGATTTGAGAGTGCGACTGTACTTTGTATCGTGTTATCTATGAAGGTTGTCCTTCCTGTAGCTTTTCCAGTGCACACGCCAGCAAGCACACACAAAGAAACAACCATAACAAAATGACCTTAAACTTGGCCTCATTTCTCAGGAACAGCTAGCTTTCATTGCGACAGTTGGGCACTTGCCAGTCTTTCGTGTATGAATCAGTTTACGAGAAATCCTTGTGTACTGTGCCAGCAAGGTACAACAGATCACGTAGCTGAGTTCGGTTCGTGTACCTGAGGGTGTCAGTCTAACCTGGATTATGCAAATTGAAACGGCCAGCTTAAAAACCGGGGAATAGACATTCACCTTGAGATTGTATAACATGACACAATCATGTTAGCAGATATACATAATGCTGTATCACACCTTTTTCACACTTCAGGCACTTATTGCCTGAAACCATGTAGGATATCTTTCAAACGAATGTGAATGACAAGTATGTGGTAAATTGAGTTTATAAATCTTCATTTTCGAGGATCTAGTGATATGTACCTCAACATTCAAGTAGATTTTTGTCTTTTTTTAAAAGTCTTGCACTCAGTGTTCTGTGTCTAACAAGTACATTTTCATGTAGGTACATGTATAATGATCACACTTTCCATGGCTTGTCCTCAGTGGTTTCTGCTCCTCAGTTTTTTTTTTAAATTTTTTAGTTAACTTGTTTACGTGTGTTGATCGATCCTGTGGGAGAAACGTCTGCCTGTAGCGCCTTCTTAACCGGAATACGGTTTCACCCTTTATACTGTTTTAGTGGAGATTTTTGTTTGTTTTGGTTGCTGTTGTTTAAACCTTCGAGATGCATATGGATGTCGTTTGCAGAACTGTAAACAAACCCTCGAATCTTTTTGTTCGTTGCGTTTAGGCTTTCGCTTTTAGTTTAGAATGTATCATGTGAAAGATAGGTCCCATTTTCTTATTCGGGAGGCGGGGTGGTCGAATGGTAGAGCGTTGGACGTCTTATGCTCGGGTCGTGAGTTCGATCCCTGCTGGGGCCAAATATCTGTGCTGGCTTTTTCAACGTTGTCCCGTCTTTGATATCACCCTATGTTGTGGAAAAGGACGTTAAACCTCCAAACACCCACACCCACCCACCCCATGTTTTTTTTTTATTCACGGGAAGGGGCGGGGTGCATTTTATGTTGTTTTCTGTACATTGAGATGGACACCTTGCTGAATGTCTTGCTTGCGCGGCGTAAAGCCCTAAAAACTAACTAACTAACTTGCTGAATGTCCTGAAACTTTTAATAAACAACAGCATGAATTTGCATTCCACACTATTCTAAATCAAACACTGATCTGTTGGTATGTAGGTTATGAAAACAAACATGTTTTTCTTTGAATTTGTTGGGATAATGCCATTCTGTGTCTTCCGTACGTTTTTACTCTAGTAAAGCTACATAAAAAATTGATTTTATTGTTTGGTTTGGTTTTCAGTTTGGGCTGTTTAGCGTGTTCGCTATAGCAGTATAGGAAATGAACTGCTAGGACTGCACCATGACACGATATTGAGAATAATTTTACACCACAGCGGGGTATGCACTGGCGTACTCTTATGTATGCAGACTTCGCATACTGTTCTTGAACCTGAAACCAACCAACCAAGCAACCAACAAAAACAAAAACAACCAAAACAACAAACAACAACAACAACAACAACAACAACCACCACAAAAAGGGGCATACAAACCATCCTATGAAACAAACAGACTCATGAAAGACGAAACAAGAACATGCAAGTCGTGACCTGCTCGAGTCAGTGTGTGTGTGTGTGTGTGTGTGTGTGTGTGTGTGTGTGTGTGTGAAGCAAAGACCAGTTCAAGATGACAAGTATGGAGACAGAACTATTTTACAAAACCTAGAACATAAAGAACCTTTCCCGAGTCATTCTCCATTTACTAGGTGATCCTAACTGCTCTGTCGTTTCGCGTCGTACTGTTGTCTCCCTTTACCTGTGTCCTAAACGCGCCAAACTTCTTCAATACCATAATAATTATTCATCTTTATTCATTTGACAGTAGTCAGTCCAAGACGCAACTTTATAAACTGAGACGATTAAAAAGCGACGTAAGCAGACGTGAATCATTGCAATAAAATGTTTATTATTAATGACATATCAAAAGTAAATGCCATGCAACAGTCAACAGTTTTTATGTACCCATGATAAATGTCGTGACCAAAAAAAAAAAAAAAAAAAAAATGCAACATGGAAAAACACTAGGCACATTTTATAACACTGGAAAGTAACCATGAAATAGTAAAAAGATCCAAATACCATTCATACAATAATTTTCAAATCGCACATTGTCAAACTCTGTTTTGACATAATACTGTGCGTATATTGGAACAGTCATTTTGTCGAGAAAAGAAGGCCACGCCTCAAACACTGATACTCCATCACTGATTGGAGTATGTAAAAGGTAGTTAAACATCGTAATATGGCCCGCGCCTGGCACTGTTCTGTCAATAAACTTTGTTCTGACCGCCTCTTCCTGACAACGCAGGCTTTGTTTTCGTCCGGGGCTTTAGGCGGGACCTTGCAGTTTCTTCAGATCTTATTAGAAAAAAAACCAAACATAAAAAAGAAACCCGACATTCTCGAAATTGTTTAATATTTGATAAAACCAGAATGTTCGTGATTTTTGTTTCTGATAGTTTAGGTTCTGCAGATCGATCCAGATAAAAGTCTTTGTCTTTTCTGCTAGTCCGAAATAAAGCCTACTTTGGCTTCAGGGTGGAGATCTCGAATCCCTCGTCCGGAAACACGCGATAAGAACCCTGCAAACCATCTTTCTCGTGCAGTGAATCATCGTCCGAATTATCTGACGAGTCCTCTTTTTCGGGAACAGCACCACCTGTAAAAGTAAACCACGTACATATCAGACAGTATCTGCGTTATATTTAATAAACATTTGATTTAACAGTACCCAATAATAATAAATAATAATAAATGGCATTTGTAGGGCGCATTTCTTTGGAATAAACTCAATGCACGGCTAGCAAAAGCTCAAAGCATATAAAATGTGATGAATTTGGTGGATTCTTGGAATTGATGAATATTAATGTTTCATAATTGGAGGAAGGATGATGATGATGATGATGATGATGATGATGATAATGATGATGACAATACGTTTATTTATACGTTAAGTCCTTATATCTTACATGCAGTCCTCCTGCATCAATACTTGATACACGACATGCAACTGGAGTGTGCTACTATTCATGAAAGAATCGTGAATTATAAAGCTAGCACGAGAGAGAGAGAGACTGTATATTCCAGATACACCATCGGGCAGAATAGGTGTGCAGCTTTGCCGGTGTAGTGAAAGAGAGTGAGTGTGAGCAATAATAAATTGTCGAATGTTGAACATTGCGTGTCCCTACCGCTCCACAAACGTGTATTTGCACTCTCCTTAAATGGGTTTTCGCTCTCTGGCGGAAAAGATCGACGATCAGTTGGTGGTGTGCCATTCACTGGTAGTTCAGCAATGGCCATGGCTGTTTAACAGATTTTCAAGAATGGTGAATAGTTTTTAATCAAATGTGGCAATAGTCAGTGTGGCGTTGGCTGAAAATTGCCATCTGTATTGCTTGTTGATCCACACCATACTTACTTGCATTTTTTTCACAAGCCATTAGGTTAGTGTATCGCGCTTTGCGTGTTTATTAATTTCATTTTATGAGAATTAAGAGCTGTTTTTGATGTTGTTTGTTTGTTTTCCGGGGGGGGGGGGGGGGGGGGCATGCACAATGGCACACAATTTCAGACATTCAAACTCTTAATCCAAATAAGCTGGAAACACCGAAACGTCAAACGTAAACTGGCACAATTTTTATGGATAAAATGTACTGCTGTCAGTGCTTAAATTAATGGAACGATAGGCAGCTCATATTTTCTGTGGTTGCGACATGGTGTACTGTACCTGGACATGTCGTTTTGTTTAGCAGAGGAGCTTCTTCCTCAGCATTTGTGGCATCGATCGATCCTGTGTCAAGACCATCCTTGTTTACTGCACGATACAAATAAGTGGAAGTACTGCTATTCACCGTTTGTGAAGACAGATCAAGTATTTCAACAGCCTGTTACCACTTTAGAATTTAGTTTACCTACTTTGGAATGCCCACGAGATTTTGCAGGTTGAAAAAACATACTATGACAGAAAACTACTGTCAGCTACAGTGTAACCATGCAAGATACGACACATGTGTAATTTGCATCAGTACCGATTCTAAAATGTCTGTTTCTGATTTCTAGCTCTAAATAATCAGCCATGATATTACACGTAGGAAGTACTCCCTATTGTTGAGTACAAACCTTGTTGTCCTGACAGGGCAGACTGTGAACAAAGTTTTCCAGGAAGCAAGGGCGTTGTCTGTTCGCTCACATCTGCTTGTGGATGATCAAGAACGGCTCCGACTGGTTACAAACATTTGGACGAACTGGCAGTTAGCGTACAAGGATTGTGACAAGAACTGAATAGTGGAAAAATGCAACCTTTTTAGTTGTGTGCTTATTTGATGTGCAACAAAATTGCTTCCAGTTTTGTTCTAAACAGTGATACATGCAATCATATCAATAAACTGATATCGAAACTGATAAAACAAATTAGTGAACGTTTCATTTCCTATTCGGCTAGTGCTGTAAAGATGTGTTGTTTCGGTGATTTCATTTTTCCTGTGGTTGTGATGAGTCACTGTAAATGGACATGTTGTTTCGTCAAGCAGAGGAGCCGGTTTTTTTTTTTTCTCATCATTTGTGCCTTTTGTCGTATGAATCTTGTGGCTATGATCTTTTTGGGAGCCCTCAACATCTATTGCTGCAAAAAGCGTCAGTAAATGTACAGATATCCCCCTTCAGAAAAGAAATCTAAGTATTTCACTAACAGCGCTTATTACTTCCCCCGATTTGTGGATTGTGCCCGTGAAGCTCTAAAACTATTACTGGAAACCTATTCAAAATGAAACCATTTTCGCCTACATCAAGGCAGATGTGGTGCATATCTTACCTGTTTTGCATAATTAGTTCATTTAAATTCATTTTCAGTATAGCAGGATAAAATTAGTTCACACAAAAACAGTGAAAGGGCTGCCACAAATGCTATTCTAAAGAGAATTTCCGCAGAACCAAGTGCTTTGTTTTATGGACGCCTCAACAACATACTTTGCTTACTGCAATATCAACACTGCAGATATATTAAACGGGCTTATTCCACCTTTGCTATGCCAACTTAAGCAACATTTTCGCTCGTGAGTATACCTGTACGTTCAAAATACTTTTTTTTTGATGATCAGAACAGCTCTTCATGCGATGCAATGCTGTTTACATTTCGCGTGCGCGGTCGAACATTCACATTCTACAACTGTTTTTACACTAATGAAGCTCTCAGTGTGGTTGCCGCGTCATCGCATTACAGACGCTGAGAGCATAAGCCCCTTTATCACCCATAGCGGCCTCTTTTTCTTTGATCTCTCGTGTGTGTAAGTGTCCGTATTGTACTAGTACTTGAGAAATCATGTGACACAGACCACGACATCACATGACAATCAAGCATGGTTCCCTGCAAAAGGGTTCTTTCTTTCAGACAGAAAGAACAGAGGTACAGTCTTTTTGGCAAAAAAAAAACAAAAAAAAAAAAAAAAAAAACCATCGTCACCAATGAGCAAGTACATGTATTACTACTCTTCGGGGGAGAACTCGCTCCGTATGTCAACACCATCGACGACGAAACATTTTGACTCGGCATATCGGTGCTTCCAACTTCATAAACTCGTTGTTCAAGTTACTCATATTTCGTACAGTTTTAACCAACACTTATCAAAAGTCGTTCTCAAAAAGTTCAATCGAAGCTGGCGTCTCACCGACATGTATGCTGTTTACTGATTTGGCCGTGTGCTATCGGCGCAGAGAATAGCAGCGGATTCGTGGTCTTAGATACATCTCCGATTGAACAGAATCTTCTTGAATCGTTTGAGTCATGCATGCAGTTATAAAATGTAGCTGTTGGGGGAAGGACACTTTAATCGGTGTACATGTACTACACATATTAAGAATAAACACTCACAAAGCTTCATATTTCGTGAAGAATCGCGACAGGAAGACTCCCGCTTGAACGCGCCCTAATCGTGCAAAGCGTGAACAGACTGAGCTGTACATGATCGGTTTCGCATTCATGTACATTTCCTTGAAAGCGTCAGCATGTTTGTTTGTTTGTTTGATCCAAGACGCAATCAACCCTTCGCTAAAGCTCAGGGTTGATTTGCGTCTTGGATTAAAATACGAGTCGGTATCCCACAGCTTGATGGGGAATAACTGATAATTAACCAATGCTATGAATTATGAAGGTTTCACACAATAAAGAACGTTCGATATTGCAAAGTTGGAGTTTCGATTTTATCAACGTCGTTTGAATAAACCACAATGATCATTTCAAAACGTCTGCTAAACAGCTTCATCATTCCTTATGGTAAAAGACAGATGTATACACAGATGTACGTTAAATGCAGTACTATGAAAACTGAAAAAAAAACATCACCAGATTGTTGAATACAACCTGGTGGTCCCGTCAGAGTAGGTTTCGGAATAATCTCTTTCGGAGGCAAGGTAGTCTTCCCTTTCTTCGCATCTGCGGCCGCTGTGGAAGCTGCCTCATCGTTCTGATCATCAGAGGGATCATCATCTTTATCTTCCTGTTCTGTTAAAGAAAGAAGCAAACTTAGTCAATGTAAATGCAGGAATAGACACTTTGTCGGTCATCAGATGCATAATTTTCTGCAATTTGAACTACAAGCATGATGTAACTCAAAAGAGAATCTAAACTATTCTTGACAGCTAAGAAAATGTTCCATCCACGGCGTATAAATATATACAAAATATTATTATGTCAGCAATATCGGTTACGTTTGTGACTTCACTATTTGACATGTTTGTGGTGGAAAAGGACGGTAAACTCCCAAACACCCACCCCACCCTTCCCTACTTAACACATAAGTTGTGTCATAGAACTAGTTCGCACATACCAGGTGAAGTAAGTATTACCATTCAAAGCCGACTTTTCCGCGTATAACTGGTTGTTTGATGGAGAGTTCGCAACATCCGTCAGACTTTCCATGCCTTCTCCAGGGACCTCACACTTACGAACAGGCATATCTGTATCGGAGTGTGGAAAATACGAAAACAGTTATTTTTTTTTTTACTAATTTATGTGAACACACCGCATAAATCATACGCTACTGCGCAGGACAAAGAACGTTTGTTTCCAACTGTCACAAAAATTTGAAAGGTGCTACTCGAAGCAGGTTTATTTTGAACATATGAACGCGTTTGCTCTCTGTATCTTTGTTCGGTCTACTCCTGACCGCCGTAGCGAACGGACGTGTCCAGCTGAGCTGCGATGTGCAGCCAGCCTTGACGGCCGAGTGCCGAGTGCTTCCTGAGACTATTCCCTTTCTTTTCTGTTTGGGACCACAGACTGATTCTGACCTTGGATTACATCTAGGATCACCACCAACAGTTTTGTTTGTTTGTTTTTTCTTGAGTGACATTTACTTTCTACGCATCAAGTGGTCTATTGTTTGTGACCTGTGCAGTGTATACTTTGTGCTTCATTACTGTGTGGAATGTATCTTGGTCCTAGTCGGACATCATCTTTCTGTTCCAAGTCACACCAATCTACATCTACCACATTTTATCGAGGACTTAATACGTGTGTATTATCATGCCATTGTGACTGAACATTGTAACCTGACTTGTGTTTTAACATAAGGAGAACCCACTTGACTTCATACCTCACTTCCTGTCATTCCTTAAGTTGGTGGAACCCTACTGTAGTTCTACTTATTCCTATCGTGCAAAGCTGTGACTTAGACGCTGCACTTGATGATGTGCCTTTTCTGAAGGCACGTATTCTAGTCTTCATTTGACTCGGATTGTGCGAACACTGCATCTCTTCATTGCACCACAGCTTGGCAGTGTAACATAATCAGCGCTACCTGTTCCCTGGGTGGCCCCCTTGTCGCTGCTAATTACGAGAGATACGCGTCTGGAAATGCCTCGCCCATCTCCTTGCCCTGCCAGAAGTATGGGTCCAGGGTCAGCTAACATGACACATCCTCCGATGTTAAATAGCGTGACAAGCCGACCAGACCAACATGCCTGAGGCTGGCAAGTGCTGAATCAACACCCCCCACCCCCACTCCCTTCCTTCCCGGTATCTGTTACAAGATCTGGCGACTTAGTGGGCACTTGCTTCAACGCAACGTCCGTCCTTACGATGGAATCTCCTCACTGTTCCCGTCCTATCGTAAGTCAGCCTACGGCCAGCTGCCAGTCCCCAGAAACACCGAAACCGGCTATTCACCACACACTAGACCATAGACAAAAAACTTTTCACAGCCCTAGTGTCAGTGTTTTGGGTAGGTGGAGGAAAGCCCTATCCTACCGTTATGTATGCATGCTACAAGACTTGGACAGTAGCTTCTCCGTAACATGGAAAGATGTTGACTTTAACGAGAAGGTCGTCACACGCCAGGACTTCAGCATTCGTACGCGTGCTGCTAGCATTCCAGATTCCCTGGCCAAGACCTTTGTACAGGTGTGGCGCAACGATGTCAAGTACATCACCGTTACCTTGTACTACAGGAAACAACGCATCAGGGGTGGCACTTGTCTGATTCAAGGAAACAGGGCCGACCAGTGGGTAGTGTCTGAGTTCCACAAGTTGTGCGCCCTTGTCCAATTGATTCAAGACAAGGACTTAGCCGAGGATCAGTTTCCGCCGCCTGTTTTCTGTCATCTGCCCATTGAGCCTGGCAGTGCCTCACACGGCGTTTTCTCATCGTCCTCTAACGTCTCGGTTATTGAATGTGACGGCGCTAACTCTGCTCCATCTGATGGCGTTGCTGATAACCCAGTTCTCAACAAACCGCCCACCCCCACTCCCGACCAACTTCCTGACCCGGCAACCGAGCCTCCTGTCTCGGATGTTTCAATCTCTGCCACGGGAGTGCCGGACCTAGGCAGTGACGTAAAGTATGCCGATGACTTGATGAGCGCAGCTGTAGTCAGTGAGGCGGATAATCACCTAACAGCCAAGCCGGTGGTCCCCCTCCCTCCCGTTGCTTCAAGCGGCGGGCCCTGCGTCTCTGGGGTGGTTACATCACCTGCGGGCAGTGCCGGATCAAGTGATCCTTATCATCCTGATGAGGACAACGGTTGTCCTGACTGCCAAATCCCGTCAGGGCAACTCTCTCACATTCCTAGTGAGCCGACGAATGTAGTATGTCACGGGAGAGTGGCTACAAATACCTCACCTGCAACACTGTTCAACCCTCCGCCACTGAAACAGCTTGCTGCTAACCCAGCTCTTCTCACTTCTCTTATCTACCGCCAGCAGCAGCAGCTTACCAGTGCGCACACAATGATCTCGGCTCTCCGACAGGAAATGGCCATATTAAAGACAGATCTTTCCTGTATCCTTACAAAAGTAGATCAGCTCGAGACTATGACCAGAGACAATGCCGTTAAAGCCTCAAATGAACTGAAAGTATCGGAACAATGCTTTAATAGCAAAATGACAGGCATGCGGGAGCGGCTTGGCAGTCTGGCTGACAAGGTTGGCAGACTCACCTCAGCCAAGGACAGCCAAGGCTATCTCCTGCGTACCGTGCAGCAGCGCGTGAACGAACTATCTTCCCCGCCACTTGAAACCACTATCATAGACTCACCACGGCCTGCTGACACCCAACAAAGTCCCCAGCAAAGTCCCCAAGTGCCAGCGCCGGCTTCTGATGGAGGTCAGAACATTTCTGTTGTGGTGGGTCAACGCGGGGAAGACAATAAAACAACCAATCACCCGGACCGTCCACGCCAAACTGATGCAACGTCGCCGGGTGAAAATTTGTCCACTCGTCGCGTGAATCCCACCACACACACCCTCATCATTGGGGACTCCATTCTGAGTGGGATGAAAGGCAACAGAATGGCAACGTACCCTGGCGAGAGGGTGCAGATCATCTCGGTGTCTGGCCTCAAAACCAAGGACCTCACAACCTGGTTACATCAACAGGATAAAGCTACTGACATTGAGTCAGTCACGTTCCACATTGGTGTAAATGACTGCAAGTCTGGAGAAGTGACCAGTCTTTCATGGGACGAGATAATTGGCTCCTGCAGGCGCGTTTTCCCCAATGCGCGTCTACATGCTTCATCCATCATCCCCGCCAAAGGTAGACAGAACATTAACCGACCCATCGCTTCTTCTAACGCTAACCTGCATCACGTGTGCCAAAGGAGGGGCGTTGTGTTCATCGACAACAGGAGCACGTTTGTGGCTGAGAGTGGTGCTCCCCGTAAGGCCCTTTACCGGCAGGACAGCGGTGATTTCATTCACCTCAGCATACGAGGTACCATCAGACTCGCCACCAACATCAAACGTGGCGGTCAGCCTATGCAAAATCGCTCTCCCTCTTACAACAACGATGGCGGCCCTAGTTGTGAAGCTGAGGAAAAGGAACTGTCCTGTAATGTAGTCTCTAGTGAACAACGTGCATCTGTCGGGCAGTCATACTTGGGAAATGAATCTCATCACACATCCAGCACCAGTCACGGCCCTGATGATGGACAACTGCAGCAGCAACGACAGCAACAACAGCAGCAACAGCAGCAGCAACAACAACAGCAACATCAACAACAACACCACCACCAGCAACAACAACAACTGCAGTGTCAACAGGAGCAACAACACCAGCTGCAACTACAACACCACCACCAGCTGCTACACCACCACCACCAGCATCCGCAACATCATTCTTACAACGAGCAGCAGCCGACCGGCGTGTCCTCAGCTGCCCCCATGTGGCCCCAGCCGGTGTTCAATGGATACCCACCTCATCAGGACACCCGTTCACCGCCTCTGGCCTACTACAACCAGTACCTCAGCAGCACCCCGCAGCAATATCCTACACCTGCCACACCCACCTGCCCACCATGGATTACCTATGGGCAACAGTGGCCTTTGTTCCAGAATCCTGTGCGTGTTTGGTAGATGTGCATACAGTGGTTTAGCATCTCAGTTGTCAGTGATGTGTGTAGCCAAAATTACTATATAGCATCTCAGTTGTCAGTGATGTGTGTAGCCAAAATTACTATATCTGTGACGTATTATCGACCTTCATTTTGGTTGTTTGTGTCAACTATCAACTGATGTGGATTTACCGCAGTGTGTATACGTGATTCCAGTTTATGAAATATAATTATCTGGATACCTGTTCTGCGCTTCAGGTTTCGTTTTGGAATACTTTTATTGGCGGTTTGTACCTAATTTCTATTGTGGAGGCACTGGCGTTTCCTTCCAGTATCCTTCCAACTGACAGCGTTACTTTACTGTTGTTCTGGGTGCTCCAGTTGGTCATTGTGACACGTATTGTGTATCAATAGGCTTACACGTGCCGTCACGGAACTGCTTGTTATTCTGCTTCTTCGGCTTTGTTCTGCCCAGAACGGACAGTTTTCCGAGGTGTCTCAACTTAGGACTTAAATAAGCTGTGGGACCCTTGAACACGGTGCAGTTACTGTCTGTGCACAGGAACGAACTACTACTTTGCACCGCATACATTACATTATTAATACTTCCGCCGAAGTGTTCTATCTGTGCCTATACCTTAAGGTAATCCCATTTCGTCCAGCGAAAAAAATTGCTTCTTATTACAAACACTTTGTTAAACAAATTCATTTTGTTTCATCACTGACGCTTCTGTTTGTGCACTTCACTGATTTATAGTGCATCTTTACTCCGTCCAATCAAGACTAGTGAACTGACACTAGATTTCTCCACCTGCGAGTTCACATCTCAATTATTGTCTTGGTTCATTCGTCAATACATTTTTTATTTTACCTCTGAACAATCTATTCTTCCTGTACTTTAAAGTAATCAAAGATGAATCGTACGATTGGTGAACAAAAACTCCGCATCGGACATTTAAATGTCTATCACCTTGCAAATAAAATACCCGATATCTGTGTTTTTCTGAATGAGCCCGAGCCGTTTCATATCTTCGGTCTTTCTGAAACACGCCTCAATACACGCATAACTAATTTGTCAATCGACGTGCCTAATTTTTCCATCATCAGACGAGATCCTAGTATGCCGGGCGAGACAGGGCTAGCTGTTTATATACACATTTCTCTGCTGGATTCAGTGCAGAGACGAACAGATTTAGAAACCAAAGAAGTTGAGTGCATTTGGCTCGAGCTGAAAACTTCCCATTCTCCCACATTACTGATTGGTTTCCTGTACCGCAACCCTGCTGCAACTCTCGAATGGTACGATCATTTTCTACGTATGTGTGACAAGGCCTGCTCGCGCAGTCCTGACGTTCTCCTCATGGGTGACTTCAATATCGATATGTTGAAGCCACACAGTGCGTGGGACTGTACTACTACACTACTGGGACTGAAACAACTTGTTAATAATCCTACTAGAATCACCCCAACATCGTCAACAGTCATAGACCATATATATACAAATAAGCCCGCGGTGGTCAACAATGTAACTGTACATAGTCTTAGCATCAGTGATCACTTCCCAGTTAGTTGCACATGGTCAGCAAACCTGCCGAAAGCCAAGAAGGGTGGACACACATACATTACATACAGATCCTTTAAACGATTCAACGAACATGACTTTCTTTCAGATCTCAGTGATGCAAATTTTTCCCACGTGTTCCAAGAGAACGAACCTGACCGCGCACTTGCGGTCTGGTACCAAATATTTTTAGAGATTTTAAACTTGCATGCACCGTTACGCCGTAAACGAGTTAAACATACTACTGTTCCACCTTGGTTATCTCAAGAAATAATAGCCGCCATGAAAGTCAGGGATGAGCTGAAGAAACAAAAACGATTCAGTGAATTCAAACAGGAGCGAAACCGCGTCAGATCACTAGTCCGCCGAGCAAAGAAAGCTCTCGTTAATCGGCTTATCAAACAGGACAAAGACGCGTCCTCAGTTTGGCGTGCCATGGCTGTAGTGACTGGGGGCGCTGACAAAAAAGGCCCTCCTATCCCTTCTTGTCTGACCGCAGACGACTTTAACAAACACTTTCTGTCTATTGCTGAATCCCTTGCCCCCTCACCAGAAGATACCGATCCCTTCACCTGTCCTGAAACACTTGTCCAGTTCTGTAAAGAAAGAACAGCAGGCTGTGATCCGTTCGTCATTCCCCCAATAGCGGTACATGAAGTCGGTAGGCTCATAAATTCAATGCCGAATAAAAAATCTGCAGGACCTGACGAGATCAGCCCCAAAATACTAAAACTATCCCTCCCATATATCATCGACTCTTTAACGTATATCTATAACCTTTGTATTCAACAAAACGTTTTCCCGACTGAATTAAAAAAAGCAAAGGTCATACCTATCCCTAAAACAAAGGAACTGTCTGACATAAACAACTATCGTCCGATATCGTTACTTTCTGCCCTGTCAAAACCCCTGGAGCGGCATATCCATAAACATTTAACAGAATTCTTTGAGCAGCACTCTCTCTTCCATCCTCACCAGTCAGGTTTTCGGAGAAAGCACTCCTGTCACACAGCCCTAGCACGACTGTCGGATATATGGTTATCTGCCATGAATAATTCAGAACTAACTGGAACCTTGTTAGTTGATTTACGGAAAGCCTTTGACCTTGTCGACCACAACATTCTTCTCACGAAGCTTACACTTTATCTAAGTAACGCCTCATCAGCTGATCAAGGTTTAGTCCCTACGGCCAACAGCTCTCCGTTACATTGTCCTAAGAGTCTAATCCAAACGCCTCCCAAGGCGCCTGAGGCGTCCCACTTTTTCAGATCTTACCTTAGCGACCGACACCAGCAGGTCACCGTCAATGGGTCTTTTTCTTCAAACGGGTTAGTAACACGAGGAGTACCCCAAGGTTCCATCCTTGGACCCCTCTTATTCTGCATATTCATCAACGACCTCCCGTTACACCTTAACCACGAACAAGTATCATGCGACTTATTCGCTGACGACGCTACCATTCACACTTCCAACAAAAACATCAACACAGTTAGCGGACGGTTGCAGCGGGGCTTGGATGAAGTGTCCAACTGGTGTGAACGTAACTCCATGGTACTTAATCCGTCCAAAACTGAGTGCATGATCATAACTACGAGACAGAAACATCAGCTCAACCCACTTGCACTCAATTTGTCTCTCCATAACCAGGCCATTGTTCAAGTCAATGAACACCGTTTACTGGGTGTAATCGTTGACAACCAGTTGAAATGGCAGGCCAACATTAATAAAGTCTGCAAAAAAGTATCGAGAAATTTATTCCTACTGTCAAGGCTGAGACATTTCATTGACACAGACACTCGAAAGTTATTCTATTCGGCCCACATCAAGACTCATATTGACTACGCCTCTACCATATGGGATGAAAGCAGTGACGTACACCTAAAAAGACTCAACTCCCTACATCGACGAGCAGCAAAACTGATCCTACCTGACCCCTCCTTATCCACTGACCAGAAGCTCCGGAATCTAGAGATACTCCCTCTTTCAAAACAACTTCTTTTTAATAAAGGCGTTTTCATGTATAAAATCCTTAATGGTTTTCTTCCCCACTACCTCAGTCATCTCTTTACTTCTTCAGACTCCCGTTACCCAAACTCCAGGTTACGCCTAATTATCCCACGTCCAAGGATAGATATATTTAAAACTAGCTTATCATTCTCGGGTGCCACTCTTTGGAACAGCTTGCCAACTCTCATTACAACAAGTAGTTCACTCTCATCGTTTAAAAAGGATTTCATAAATTTTTTGGTATCCTAGATCATGAGCTGCTCATTGTCATTGCTATGGCTATGTCACTGCTTTTCACCTGCACATGCGTCACTACATTTTATTTAGCGCCAAGTACCCACATTCACCTTTCAGCAATATGAATAACGTTCTCTTATCTGTGCGAGATAACTCATCGTCATTTTTGTCCACTTCTATAGAAATTATGACATTATTTCCGCTTATGATTATGTTCTGCATAGGTGCGTGCGAATAATTCATGCGTGATGTAGTGTGTGTGTGTGTGTGTGTGTGTGTGTGTGTGTGTGTGTGTGTGTGTGCTGTTTTTTCTTTTTTCTTTTTTTTTTCTTTCTTAATTTTTCAGTAGTATTAGCTCATGTAGTGTAGCAACGGCAAGTTTTAAAATTGGTATGAATATGCCTGTAACTTCTACCGTTGTAAAATAAAGGTTCTTGTTCTTGTTCTCTTGTGTGTGTGTGTGTGTGTGTGTGTGTGTGTGTAAAGAAGGCGGCACATCATAACTTTTAGTAATACTGACATTTGTGTTTGCGTCTTTAGCGACGTCTTGAGAAGCGCTTGCAAAAAGTAGAAAAAGGCAAACAAAAGACATTTTGCATTACCTAAGCTAACTCCTTCCGGTTTTGTCGGTGTGTTACAGTCCTTCGGTGCCAAACCACGCCTGGGCTTACGGTGTCTGGCTATACACTTTGGGACGGGCAGTATCTTCTTTTTCCACAGTACCAATACAATGATACACGCAGCAGCTATGACAAAGGCTATAATGAAGACTATCGTGGCAATCTTCCATTCGTCGTTTGACGTGGATCCACCTGCAGAAGGGAGAGAACACAGTTATGTGGAGAAATTGTTTGAGAGACAGGAAGACGTAGGGTAGTTCTGGATTAGTGGCTATTTATATTCGACTTGTTATGGAAGGTTTGTTTTCCATTATCTTTATCTTACACTCAAATTGCTTGCACAAAATATAGGTAGTCTGGTGAGAGCGTGTCATTGTCGTTGTTGTTGATGGTGGTCTTACATTTTAAATATAAATTCCGGTTTCAACTGTACATTACTAAATATACCTTCATTTTTGTGTGGTGGTACTTCAGTGTCGTTAGCGATACTGGGACGAGGGAGTTCCGGAAACATAACGGCTGAAATTACAGCAAACAGAAAAATATAACATGCGGTGACATTTGAAATTTGCCTAAGAAAAAGTTTTAGTAAACAGTAAAATGTGTGTGTGTGTGTGTGTGTGTGTGTGTGTGTTACAGGATGAGTCCAATATTTCAACTGAGACTATTACAACTATATTCATTAATTCAATTAACAATACTTATGTAAGAATAAGGTTGAAAGGCACAGTCAAACACAAAATTCAATAAGACTCACCTTGTATCGCAAAGGAAACTGTCGATCTACGACGGTACAAGTCTGGGTGAGGTTCCCAAACTGCGGTGCACGTGCAGACAGTCTCGTACCCTGTCGGCTTGGACGATGTAACAACCAGGGTGCTCGAGACTGAATTCGTGCTATGCACATCAGGCTGATCCTGGATCAGAGGATTCTCACAGGTGAAGTTCACTGACGACACAGTTGGCTGGCCTCCGTAGACCGTACAAGTGAGCTTATCCCCTGGTGTGTGGATCTGGAGTTCTGTATGTCCTTCGATTCTTGGATCATCGGTGGGTGGATCTGACGCAAGAAATGAATGAATGAATGAATGAATCAATGAATGAATCAATCAATCAATCAATCAATCAATCAATCAATCAATCAATGAATCAACCAATCAATCAATGAACATTCTCTTCGGGATGTCGATCGCTCGTTCAATAGTAACTACGCTTGCTAGATTCGAATTCCAAGCGTAGAGAGAGAGAGAGAGAGAGAGAGAGTGATATCAAAGACGGGGAAACGATGAAAAACCCAGCACAAATATTTGGCCCCAGCCGGGATCGAACTCACGACCCGAGAATTAGAAGTCCAACGCTCTACCATTCGACCACCCCGGCTCCCCAGAGAGATGATGATGATGATGATGATGATGAAACTTTGTTTCGCAACGGTTAAAATTTTGACACAGATGAACGTCAGTTTTGAAACTAGCCGTCGCTACACACTACTAAAACACATCTAGCAAAGAAAATTAAAACATTGAGATCAAATAGTTACATCTCTCTCTCTCTCTCTCTCTCTCTCTCTCTCTCTCTCAGCCGCGAAATAGTCTTTGTTGCTTGCGCGGCGTTAAGAACTAACTAACTAAATAACTAACTAACTAACTCTCTCTCTCTCTCTTAAATGTTCAGAATAAATGGACCGTTTTAATACACGATGGCAATGAATTCCAGAGAAAAACTCCAGCGAAAGAGAGACTAGTTTTTTAAAAAATCTGTGTGAGGCAGGGGTAGGGGAAGAGTGTTATTCCTCGAAGTCCTAACACGCGTATTGTCCAATCCAACAAGAAATGCTACATAAGGAGAATGTTATGCAGGAACACACATTTGTTAAACAGGAGCTGTTCTCGGAGACTAAGAATGTTCACCCGTTTCATTTTTTGTATAGTCGGAATAGGACCTGGAATAACCATTTTTACCGCTCGTTTGTATAATAAATTCGTACAGTCTGTTGTAATGCACTTCACTGCAGTTGTCCCAAATGGTGGAAGCATAGTGGATGTGAGACTTGATGTGTGCGTAAAGAAAAGAGTGCTACTGTGAATGTCAGTGATATGTCTTCGTTGTGACAACAAAAATACATTTTTTTTAGACTGTAAGGCATAATGCATTGATGTGGTACTGATAGTTGTAATTAACATACTTTTTTGCTTTTGTTGGATGTAGGATCATATAGTTATCCTTACACCATTGGGAAACTTTATCTAAGCTATGTGGGGTGTGAAGGCTCGTGTCGTCAGCAAACATTTCACAGCCAACATTGACATTTGTTACATGTAGAGGAAGGTCATTAATAAACAGTATGAAAAGCAAAGGACCAAGAGTTGAACCTTGTGGTACGCCATATTTTAATCACCTTGGCTAGAATATTCGCCATTGCTATGAACAGAGACAGCGACAGGGACAGAGAGAGAGAGACAGAGACAGAGAGAGAGAGAGGGGCAGAGACAGGGACAGAGACAGAGACAGAGGCAAAGACAGAGGCAGAGACAGAGGCAGATAGAGACAGACAGAGACAGACAGAGGCACAGACAGAGGCAGAGACACAGACAGAGGCAGACAGAGACAGAGGCAGACAGAGACAGAGGCAGAGGCAGACAGAGGCAGACAGAGACAGACAGAGACAGAGACAGAGACTTACATTTTAAGTGAAGAACGAAGGAAGCAGTTCCACCTGCGGCATTTTGAGGGTTAACCGCTTTGCAATTGATGGTTTTGCCGTCATGCACCGTTGGTTGCGGTTGAAATGTGCAGGTTACACTTTCCGTCCCATGGTTACAGGGACTAAACTGCCAGGTGACACTAGGCTCTGGGTTCACATCATCGACTTTGCACGTTAATGTCAAATTTCTTGATCCGTCAGTGGCGAAAAAACGTGGGCCATCGATGTGCATTGTTTTATCTGAGGGTCCATCTGCAAACACACACACACACACACACACACACACACACACACACACACACACACACACACACACACACAGACGACGGAGGGTTATTACATAGACTCACTTTGTTACTAAAGTGAGCCAAAAACTATTCACTTTGTAGTGCTTAATACTTATAATTCCTGTAAATTACAGTAACTAACCGCACATAATCTACTTAACACTAATACTAATTATCAATAATACTAATTATAACTAATTTCAATTAATACTAACTACACTCTGGTACACAACTCACATGCGACCTGGAGTGTAAACGTTGTGTTTTCTATGGAGCCCGGCCTTTCTGCTAGGCAAACGAAGGTGGAGCCATTGTCATTTCTCGATACGGCACTGAGCTTCAGTCGGGACGTATTGGAATGACCAGGCCAAGTCACTTGATACGCACGCGTGTCCCCTACAGGAGCACGATCAATACATTGGCAGTCAACGCCAAGCCCCTCGTTAACGTACTCGGAGCAGTTGTGAGCAATGCCGTCACCTGCACTGATCGGCGAGAAACACAGGAATACCAACAAACAAATCGTCTCCTCCATTTTGTAATATCACTGATGACTTCGTATTTGAAGCTGTCTTTCCACAACTCTATCCCTCACGACAGGCAGTAGTTCGCAAAATGGCTGCACACCTGTTGTCTAGTGACCTCTACCTGCGGTAGCTGAGCTTAATATGACGGGAATGACATCGCATGTCGCGATTGGTGGATCTCAACGGGATTACCATGTGTTATTTTTGGCTCACTAGTGTAACAAAGTCAGTCTATGTAATAACCTATGGCGTCAAACATAAATCATCGAACTGTAGAAAGGGGTTCTATGCTGTGCAGTACGTCTCGCGCAATGTATTTTTTATGGGGTGGCAGTTTGTAAAAGGCGTGCTTTGGCCGTGTGTGTACGGAAGCCCGTTAGTGTTGCTCAGTTGGTATAGTTCGTCCGTTAGGACGTGCACATGTATATCAGTCAATTCCGTCGAAATTTCGCTTAAAGTAAATTCGTAGAACGAAGTCTGCCGCCACGTGACTTCACCTCGCCAGACCCCGAAGTACATCTGCACCCCCTCGACACATCTTGATGAGGATGCAGATTTCAAAATCTCGGATGACAAGTCTCCTGACTGATGTCACTGCGTGCATAGAAAATTGCGACATACATAGTATTCACCTTTACCCATGACCATCACCGAAAATTTTGCGTCACACAGCAGAGTGTTTGTACGCTCTTTGAAAACTCTAAAGAAGCAAAGAAAAAGAAGACCGGCACGCATGTAAGTCGAGAGAGTTCCTTTTAAAGATGATACAGATCCTTCAGCTGTATTGTCCACAGAACGGCAGGGGCTACTTCAGCCGCCGAATTATTTGTGAAAACAACAACAGCAACAGCAACAACAACTAACAGAAGTCGCGATTCATACCAGATTTATACTTTGCAGAACTGTTCCACACTGACAAGTGCAGCCTGAATAAGTGGCCGCCACTTAGCAGGAGACGTAAGCACCACCAAACTTAAAAGTTGAAATGCGTGGCACTAGCTAACCCCAGTCACGTGGCTAAGAGGTCGAGGTCGTACCTTTAGCCAAGCCAAGACGTATCATTGGGCACTAGCGGGCTTCCGTACAAGAAAAAGACCGCGTCCTGCCGAGTAATGCGCACACCGTGATTTTCGCCTATACCTATGCAGTGATATGACACTTTGTACAGAGCAGGACGTGTACATAATGATACTCTCGTCTATATAGTGATATGGCATATGTACAGAGCAAGATGTCTGTACAGTGATGTGAAACTATCTAACAATGCAAAACACACTAAACGTATTATCGCGGGTGTATAAATACGACCCGCTTAAATTTTAATTCGAAACGCTTGACGGTGTTTCATGTGCATTGACCCTTCGTCAGTCACCCGTCGTTGATCCAAAGTAAAATGTAAAAATTCACATGAGAAAAGTAAAGTGTTTCATTTTCCTCGTATACACAACCCGTCCCTATATCTGACCGGAAGAAAATGCATTAAACTCAAACTGGTAATGTTAATGAACCAGTTCTCTGTGTGAATAAGGAAACAGCTCTTGCTTTTTTGTATTAGATGACTGCTCTCACCCATTGCGCTGAAGAACGCCAATAGTGGTACACTGTACATGAGATTAAGTGGTGCGCTCAATTTGTTCGGGGAAAATGGCCTCGCGAGTTCTTGCTGTCTTCATTTGTATCTCGTTTTGGCTAATTGTTTCATGCACAGGTACTGTATATCTCATGAAATGGTCATATGTGTCATTGCCTCTGCAATTTTTATAAAATACCCGGAAAGTATTTTTTTTAACAAGCGAATTGGTGTTGTTCAATACATTAACTAGATATTTTCTCTGCCGTGCATTTTAAAATTTCTTTTACTTTAAACATAATGTTCATTTAGAGAAAATGTCCCTGCTGCCCACTGACTGAAACAGGCTGGACCGAGGTGTTGTTCAGACGCAGCAGACTGGTGTTTTCTGGAATTCGATTTGGAAAGTTAGATATGTTGTAATATGCGCCTTCAAACCGCTGTTGTACAATTTCAGTTCACGCCATCAAACTTGTGGCAGACTGCCCTGAGTATGTGGACGATGGTGATGCTTTAAATTGTACGTGCCGACCAGAAAACAGTCGCATCCCGGCTACGGTTACGTGGCCAGGCCATTCCAACAACGCCGCACTAGGGCTGGAGAACGTGTCTCGAGATGACAATGGGAAAAACTTCACGTGTCGAGTCGTTCAGGGTGGGCTAACGACTGAGGATGTTTACACTCTCAACGTTGCATGTATGTATACATGTAGAACCGAGATTACGGAAAGCGTATTCCAGATGAACGTATACGAAATGACGAATGATTTAAAATCCTGAAATTCGACTCATGGGAAGTAGGTTGCCTTACCTTGTACTCCATGTAAAATAATGTTGCCACTGACAAGTCAAGTTTATTGTTTATTGAATGGTCAAAGGCCTACATCAAGGGGCTGAGAATAACCTGCACCCGATATCGACTACGACTGTTGGTACAGCACTTTAGCCAATTAATAGCCGTGTCAGGTAGTGCGCTTCTGTTGGCTCAGTGCCAGCATTTGAGACGCTGTCGCTGTGCAGGTGTCTAAGTGATGTGGTGCTAGACACGAATAAAACAGCTTAGATTTAGTACCGATTTGTGAGCATAAAAATCATAAAGAAAGTATTCGCAACGCTTCCCATGCAGATGGCCCATCCAATGACATCATTATCACTCGACCTCCATCATTTGTCACCGATGGATCGAGAAGTTTCAACTTGACCTGCACGGCAAATGAGGTCAACCCAGCTCCGATCTACCGATGGGTCGGAGTGACCTGTCGCAACGGAAATGGCGGCAGCACGTGCAGCTACCGTCCTGAGCCCGTGTTGGATGATGGAAATGTGGTCACGTGCCGAGCTTTCAATCCTTCCGGGCGGGCTGTCATGTCTGCGTCTGCAAATTTCACAGTCAGTCTTTCGTGTAAGGAGATTTCTGTGGTTGTTGTAGGGTTGTTGTCGTTGTGGTTGTTGTTGTGGTTGCTGATGTGGTTATTATTGCAGTTGTTGTGGTTGTTGCTTGTGGTTGCAGATGATGCGAGTCTTGTTGCGATTGTTTTGGTTGTTGTTGCGGTTGTTGTGGTTGCTGTCGTGTTTGTTTATCTTTCAAGGAGGTCCCGATTTATTGTTGACACCAATGAACAAACAAACGATACATAAGCTTACTTTGCAAAGTTATTCCAACGACTATCCAACATGTATGCCATCTGTCTGCATATTAATGTACATCAATGTTCCTGCAGTTTCGCAGAAACAGCAACAACAACAACGCGACTGACTGGATTCTATTGTCACTATCAACTTTCAATAAAAGAAAGCCCACAACTCTATATTCACGGAGTATGAATTATTCATTATGACCTCGCCTGTCACTTAGTGTAAGAGATTACCACCCTCTATGAATTGGCCATAACTCTCCTTAAATGGAGTAAACGTTGAAATAGGCTTAGGATTAGTTTTAGGGTTATGTTTGGGTTAGGTTAGGTTTAGGACGAGATTTAGGGTTAGGGTTAAGGATTCAGATTTGTGGTATTGGTACCTCGCTGTAACGTTGTTTCAACGTTTATCCCGTTAAGTATACTTCTGTCCAATTCCAAGCCCCATTATCCTCTATCAGGGTTGCATTTCAGTTTAAACTGTCTTGTGTTTTATCAGATCCTCCATCCAATGCTCCTTCTATCCAAGGCTTCACACCAGGAGAAGATCTCCGTTCAGGCGACAACGTAACCTGTGTTGTAACAGGAGGAAAACCGACTGTGTCCAGAGTCGATTTCTCTTGTTCGAGTCCGGAACACCTTGACAACCCTGACGACAGAACTGACGCCATAGTATCCAGTTCTCTGACAATCGATACTTCCCACGCCATTGGTGTAGACACGGAGTGCACGTGCTATGCACTGTGGGATCCCGAGCCAGGACTGTATGCTGCACCTAGCGTAAAGACTTTTCACCTGGAGTGTGAGAACCTTAATCTTTGAGTATAGTCAAAATGGACACGTGCGTGTGTTGCCGGTGGTACTTCACTTCAAATGTTTCCATGACAATTGCACTCCCGTGATGCTACGTGTCTGAAAACGAGCATTCACAAATTTCTGCATGTATCGTAAGACTTAACGCGATAGCAAAGTCGATGTCTGGGTGACTCTCTCATTTACACCGGGTGGGTGGGGGTGGGTGTTTGAGAGTTTAACGTCGCTTTCCACTACGTAAGGGTGATATCAAAGACGGGGGCAACGGAAAAAGGCCAGCACAAATATTTGGCCCCAGCCGGGGTTCGAACTCACGACCCGAGCTTTGAAAGCCAAACGCTCTACCATTTGGCTATCCCGGCACCCTCAGTTACACCGACAAACCGAACTCCTTTGTATATACATATAACAGTAACACCGAGTGTTTCCATTTTTAAATTTGAGTAGCAACTAGTACCTCCCACAGACCGGTTTGTCGGTGTGAAAGAAAGGCGTAGGGTTTTTTTTTTTTTTTTTTTAGGCTCATGAGAAGTTCTTTACTTTAAAAAAATGTATACATGTGCATATTTTTTGTAGCAGCTACAGTCATACACCAAAGAACGGAAGGGACACTTTATCAACCAGATAACGACGGTGACAAACATTAACACGTTACTACAACGCAAAGACGTGTGTGCACTCATATTTCATTAAATGGGGCATCGTGAATGCGCCTGTCATGGAAACGTTTGTGTCGGAGTAACATCTGATACACACACGTCCAGATTGATTGCACCCCCGTGTAGATTATGGATTGATTTAGCTTCTGGGCTGGGCGTGAGAAGGAAGTGTGCATGCTGTATACGGGGAAAACCTGTTTTTCTGGTTTTGGGTGGTCGATGACTATCAATAATGAATACATGTTTCTGAAACTAGCTTAAGTGGACCACGATTGTGTTTGAATGTACTGGAGCTAACTGATGGGATTGCAAGTCCGGGTGTGGAACAGCATTGATTGCAGTCTCTCGACAAGGATTTATTCTTGATTACAGCTTTCTTCATCTTTTCGGTTTTGCACACAACCCTGTAAAAATTCAAAATAAAACAGAAATGTTTCTTTTCTCTAAAGAGCCCGACCACTCGCTGCCCACACTATATGATAAGACTGGTTAAAAAGAACAAGCGACTGCACATCAGTAGGAGTCACTTCAAGCCACTATTACGCACAGCGTGGTCCTTCCCCGCCAATCCGGAGACCGCTGCAGATCGCATAACAGTGGGTTGATGTGGCTCTTAGTGATCTGAAGATTTTAACTCTTTGACGACAAAGCGCAATTTCTGACACACGATTTCCTATAGGAAATCGTGTGTCAGAAATTGCGCTCCGTCGTCAAAGAGTTAAATGAACTCGCTACTTTTGCACGAGCTTTTAAAAGTTAAGTCTGAGAATTCGCAATAGTTACACTGTGATTTGCCCTGAACGTTACTCTTTTACACAATTTCAGACAAAACTGCAATTTTTAGCTTCACGGCTAATGCCAACAGCCATTCAACCACTGTGGAGGAACAGACTCAAGTCGTCTTGAAGTGTACAGCGTTCGGTCGACCGGCTCCAAATCTGACACTGCTCAGACCAGATGTTGCAGACTTTGTCCATACGGTTACTGGCAGCCAAGACATCACGTACACTGAAGACAGCGTCAGCTGTGAAGAAGCTGGGACATACGTCTGTGTTGCTACCAATGGATTTCCGGAACCTGACTCAAAGTCGATACAGCTGGACGTCAAATGCAAGTTTAATGTTGAATACATCTGTCGTGCCACGTGTGTGCATGCTTTGGCTTGACTGATCGATTAACTGAGGATTGTATGGTTGGTTCATTTGATGGCTGATTAAAAAAAGGTTTCTGTCAGCTGGCTCTTTGCCAAAGTCCTTCAATCCTTAAATCAAATTCGTGGAAGTGTATTTTGTTTCTTTACGTGTTTCAGCTTTCTTTAACAGTTTGAAAATATTTAGTTCAGCCGCGACAGTGACCCAATAAAAGTAAAATCTGTTTTTATGTTCGGAATGCACCGGCAGAATGTTTTGGGTAGATTTTATTTGAGTAAACGTCAAGGATGTGCGTTTTCCAGAATATTTATCACCCTATCTATTTGACCTAGGTGGGACTGATGGTGAGTTTCGCTTGAAACTCATCATAGGAGGAAGTATTGCTGGTGGACTTTGTATCGCCATTGTCATTGGTGTCATCATCTGCCGTCACAGATGTAAGTATCATGAGGAAATATTACCCTCAGCGTGTGACTTTTGAAAACCTAAGCTGTTTTAGATTCCGCCTTATCTGTTGAGTCAACATTCAGTAATTTACGTAACGGTTTAAAGCGATGGACAGCACGGCCTCCGACAATCGGCCACGTGACGCACACATGACCTCTTGACCCAGGAAATAACGCTAGTGAAAAATGAATACTGAGTAGTTACATAATTCATGTTTGTTCAGTTCTGATTTTCGGGAACACTTCAGTTGTTCTCTTTCTTCTTCTTCTTCTTCTATTATTATTATTACAATAATGAGGGATGGACACAACTCTCTCTGTCTCTCTCTCTCTCTCTGTGCGTGCGCGCGCGCGTGTGTGTGTGTGTGTGTGTGTGTGTGTGTGTGCGCGCGCGCGCGCTACTATTGCTGTGTCTGTTATTGTTCTCTCTGGTATTATTTTCACGCCATTTTAGTTCATTTTATTTTTCTTGACTTTCTCTTTCTTGCTTCACACTACCACTACCTTGTTTCGTTTTTTTTTAATTCTCACGATTAATTTCAACAGACCTGAGATACGAAAGGCCGCTACCGAGACGTGATGAGGAAGAAGAAGAAAACCCATACACCAGTCTCGCCCCTCAGAGACCGCCAAGCCTTCCACCAGGAAGACATCGTGGCCAGCAGCCACAAGTCCTTGAACTGTACGAAGTCGGGCAACGTGACAATGATAACGACAGTGACGAGAATCCTTACGATGAGATACACGCTAGAGCTCGAGCAGAGAAAAAAACTAAGAAACGTAGGGGCATTTGCCCGAATAAGAAAAGGAAGAAAAAGCAAGCGTCGTGATCACGTAATCTCGTGTACACTTTCGAATGGAGTAGACTTCCACTCTTGTCAATCAAAAGGGCCAGCCCCTAGCATTCACCTAGTCGCGTCCCGCGGCATAATGAACACGACGCATGGTTTGGTCTGGCAAACGTTCTTGATAGGCACTACAAATTCAATTCAATTCAAAATACTTTATTGTGTCTGTTTAAGAGAGACTCTAAAAACAGAAAATCTTCTTTGGACTCACTTGATGCTCTGTCATAGATAAGATAAAATACAGTCATTAAAGATCTTGGTATAAAACATAACAACAATAAAATAGGGTTAAACGTTGAGGTCAAACAAAACTTCAGGACAATTTAAAACAAGTAATCATACATAATGTCAAACTCTAAAACTGTTTAACAAGAAAAACAGCTCTCTCTCTCTCTCTCTCTCTTCCTCCCCACCCCCACCCCCATCCCAAGTGCACAAGGTTACTAACGCAAGCCGTTTAACACGGTGATGGCAGATGGGACAAACGACTTCTTGTACATGTTTTTACAAAGAGGGAAGCACATGTATTTCGATATGACTAAAATGTGGAAAGAAAGCCAAGCCTTGTCAGTGTCAGGGCCCTACATGGGGAACTTAGAGAGAGAGAGAGAGAGAGAGTTGTAAATTTGTCAAATCCATATTTGGAGAGTATATTTGCTTGCTTAGAAGTCTCATAGGCTGTCCACCTCCTGCTGCTCATCGTTTGGGAACTACTTATGGCTGTGAATAACATAACTATATAAAAATCTCTGTATTTAGCTTAGGTGTGCACATGTCACGTGAGTCAGAGTTAGAGTGTCATACGAAAAGGTTGGTTTCTCCGTTTCCTGAAAGAGTTCTAGTCCTTTAGCTGAAGCTATTACAACTGGATAAAGTCCATTCTGCTAGCTTGCAAATACATACTACAGTCGTCAACACTGATAAGTCAAGGACCACTTGCAAACACAAACAAACTCCTGGAAGATGTCCGTGCAGCACATGGTGGTTTTTCAGCTTCAGCAAGCTTTGCAGGATGCATTGTTAACCCTTTAACACTTTTACAGCCAAAAAAATTGAAAGATTCCTTGATCTCTATTTTTTTGTGAATTCTTAAAAATTAGACCTGTCTGTCAAGGTGGTCCTTGACTTATGTTGAAGTCTGTACGATTATGTACGACCTCAAGGTCGCTCATGTACTTTGGCCAAATGTAAAAATTACACTGGGTATCCTCTTTGGAAGGCAACATCCCCCGGCCTCCCTTATGAATTCCGCCAAGCCTTGATATCACGTGAAGCGAATATGAAACTGACTTATACCTTCATGTCTAGGTCGGATGTCAGATTGGTTTTTTTTTTTTTTTTTACTACTTTTATTATCCCTTTCGTGAAATTCGGGCTGCCTCCCCGGGTCGAAGCGCAGCGCCACCCAATACCTATCCTATATCTTTTACATTTTTGCTGGGGGAGGAAAGCCGGATAAGCCGGACAGAAACCCCCGATGAACAGCCCGGCAGCCAGGAAAAAACCGGTGTTACATGTCACAAGCTCGACCTGGGCTCGAACCCACTTTTGATCGCCGTGGCATTCCAGACGGCCGTTCAGTAGCGCAGCGGCTAAATCCGACGCGCTACCTATTACACCACCGCTTAGGTTCTCTGCACCTGTGTTACAGCTAATATGCACAGCTAACAAAGCGAGCGAAGTGACGCATTGATCGCACCACCGCGGCCTAATTTCTCAGAAACACCCCAACAATAGCGCCCCAAGTAGTCGGACGCTGGGTTGGAGGCCAGACAAACCAGTTTCTGGGAAAGCTTTGTGCGATCTGTCAGCAGTTTACAACACAATACTTTATAAATATCGTGGTCTGTGCAACTGTTTGTGCGCGCGAGCAAGTGTCAGGATGAGTCAGTAATCTGGAGGGGTGGGACTATGGAGGATTTGATGGGGGTGGGGTGGGGGTGGGGCGATCAGGGGATGGGTAGAGGGTGTTCAGGGGCTTAGTGTGGGGCATAGAGCATAGATATCTGTGTATGTTGGTGAGATTCAACGCTGTGTGTGTGTGTGTGTGTGTGTGTGTGTGTGTGTGTGTGTGTGTGTGTGTTTATCCTTTGTTCTATGATCACACATGGAAACCGATCTAGAATGCACATTTTCCGGTAGGGCTGATCGAGGGAAAGTCCCTTAAAATTAGAAGGCCGCTGTCCCCTTGTCACCAGTTACAGTGTATATGTTCAACGGTTAGTACAGACGTACTCAAAGGAAAACGTAACCTTTGCTTTCCTGTCTGGTCGATGTACAGTTCCTCGTCACAACCCCTCCACCCTACCCAGCCTGATCTCTTTGCTTTTACACCTCCCTCTCGCCCTTTCTCGTTCCAACACCATACACACCCTGTCCTGCCTGATCTCTTTGCTGCTCTCGCGCCCCTCCCCTCCTTTCACTCCCCCGCTCACAAAGTCTCCTTCACAACCATGCACACGTATCTCCTTGCGTTGCGACAATACGTTTTAGGCCTAGTACGCATATAGAAGGATCACGCGAACCATGCGTGAACTGAATTAGGACATTATGGTGTAACTACGTTATGAAGGGCGTGCAGCTAACATTCTAAATCATGTAAGGGAGACCGGGGCTAGTCCGCCCTCGGGGCACGTCCGTCCTTTAGCTTTTGTTTGAAAACTATGAGATAAATCGTTGTTTTGGTGACATCACTACGTCATCCGATCGCCAGGCTTCCTCCCATGTGAATTTGGCATTTATATTGCGCACACTGTTCAACTGAGAACAAAAAAACTGCTTTTTAGTACTAAAAGTAACTTTCAAGAATTTTTGTTTCGGTCAGGTTTCCGCTATTTCTAATGAAGGCAGACAGACACTCAGAGCAGTGAACAAAGATCAGTATCCAAGCTTTCGTTTGGAAGTATTCTTACGGTTGTAGCTGGTGTCAGTAACAGCTGATATCTCGGACAAGACGGATGCCTGTGTCGGGGCAAGTGCGCCCACCTCAGCGGTGGACGGACCTGCCCCGGAGGTAGACATTCACAAATCCTGAGCGGTTTTTATACTTTTATACTGGGGTCGCCGTGGGCGGGGTGGGGGGTGGGTGGGTGGGGGGTGTCCGTCTGCCTGATCATGAATCAGCCATGCACGTGGGGCATTCAGGTGAGTTGAGAACCAGTTAAATATCTAATTACTAAACGCAACTTTCAAGATTTTTATTTCGAACAAGTTTCCACTATTTCTAATAACCGCAGTCAGACATTCTGAGCAGTGACCAACGCTTAAGTTTAAGGGATCCAGATGGCTAAATGGCCGTTTTCCGTTAAAAAAAAAGCGCTACAAGGAGAGCGAGTACGCCGTCTGAACAGAAAAAAACCTGCATCAGGAGGTCAGTTTGGAAAAGCTAAAACTGCCAAAAAGAAGAGCAAGGTAAAGAAATGTCTGAGATTTGAACCGCATTGTCTGCTCGTCTATCTGGTCAGCGAGTAAAAGAGGGGAAGAATGGATGCAGTGCATCGAATGTAAAGACTGGGCTCATACGGAATGCGCAGACATCGGGAAAAGTCCATCCTACGTCTGTCACAACTGTTTGGATACAGAATCAGTCTACAGCTGCTGAGATGATCTGCACTGTGCAAGTTGCCGGGGTTGAAGACATCGCATAACGCATATTTTGTTCTCGTTGTACCAGACAGTTTGCTGGTGTTTCGGTTCTGATATTTAAAAAAAGGACTGTACTGCATGGTGTGCTGTGTTGTGAGAAGTTTGAGTGTTGGAGTATGTCTGGTCTTTGTGAGGATGGAGTGACTGTGTGGCTGTAAGTAAGGGTATAAAGGGACAAGCGCGCGGTGTGTGTGTGTGTGTGTGTGTGTGTGTGTGTGTGTGTGTGTGTGTGTGTGTGTGAAGCCCAGCGAGTCCTTTTTTGTTTTTTTTTTGTTTTGTTTTTTTTTGGGGGGGGTTGCCGTTTTACTTGACTTTTAATGTTTGCTTTAAACAAATCCGACACACTGGAAATGACCCATTGTGTGCTGTGTGTTCGTTTGTGTAGTGTGGACTGCCCTTCCATTCCCTGATACACGGAAATCAGAATGATTCAGTGAGGTTAAAGGGCCACGATTTAGTCTGAAAAGTAAAATCCAGACAGACTGACATCCTACTTGAACAGCAACACCAGATCAGCCCACATGTAACTTGTGATAAGGGCAACACTTTCATGAAATCGGATGTTATTAAAGGAAATCGCTCTTCCACAAGCAGGAAGACACAAAACAATCGGAAGACATATAATTATTCATGTAATTGTGACTGTACAGGTCAAGGACACAATGCACCATGTTACACTGGCGCCGCACTTGGGCGTCTTGCAAGAAACAAGAAGAGTGATTGGTCAGTACAAACCAGCCTGTTTCCTATTCGGGTTAATGGAAAAGTTTGCGAGATTTCTCATGTCCATATAAGGTGCTGTGGACGTAGCATCAAGGGCTGATTCCAGGAATTGTTTCAGCGATACACGCCCCTTCGACACGAAGCACCAAAGTTAACGAGATGCCGTATACTCTCCCCGTCAGTTCTAGATGTGGCCTGATTTTGTGAGAACGTGAAAAAGGCATCTGTACTACATAACACTACAGAACAGTACAGTACAGTACAGTACAGTACAGTACAGTACAGTACAGTACAGTACAGTACAGTACAGTACAGTACAGTACAGTACAGTACAGTACAGTACAGTACACAACACTACACTACACTACACTACACTACACTACACTACACTACACTACACTACACTGCTGTATCGTGCGAAACCCTGGACTACAGCGCACTACATTACCCTATCCTGTACTGCATTACGTAACTGGTACGAAGGTGTACACCATTACTGTGGGGGTATGGTACTAATTAAAAACATATAATGTAGAAATTTTATAGAAATGTTGTGATGTAAACTAGGCTGGTACACAGTAAACTCTGGTATAGAGGTTAATAGGGCAAGGTGGGGATATTCAGGGTGTTACACTCACTTACAGAGCTTTGTAAAGCGTAAAGTAGAGGTAATAATAGTCATGTTCTTAGTCGTAATGCATCGTACAAATAACAGTAAAACGAAGTTGTTTTCTTATTATACCGTCTCAGTACCTGTAACATTATACTATCAGAGGTTTGTACGGGGCCCATTCAGATTCGAATCTGTTTTGTTTTCCGGTAATAGCGAACCTATATTTTTCAATGGTGTAGTGGTGTAGTGATCCCTCTAAGGATGGTAATATCGGGCTTGGTGTCGTTCAGGCGAATATATATGGAATTTTCCCAAAAGTAGTAGTAAATCGAAGACCCTATCTGATCTCATGTTGTTGGTTGTTCCAAATAGTATGAGGAGAGTCCTTTATTGTTATATCAGAGCAGCGCTATACAAAAAATAAAAAGAACATTTAGCAGTTATTCCCCATCAAGCTGTGGGATACCGACGAGTATTTTGATCCAAGACGCAAATCAACCCTGAGCTTTAGCGAAGGGTTGATTGCGTCTTGGATCAAAATACGAGTCGGTATCCCACAGCTTGATGGGGTGTAAATGCTTTATCATCCTTTTTTTGGCCAATTTATGGTATATTTTGAACGTTTATCCTAGTAAAAACTGACAGTCGACAGCGGCTGCACATAGCAGACGAACGAGTTTGTGCGTCGGCAGAGCACACAGAATACGCAGTGCGCCGACAGAATAAAGTGCGCCTTTTTATGCTGTCAAGACGGTGTCAATTCACTCATGAACTCAAATCCAATCAAAACCACAAGTTTTAAACTTCCACTAAAGACGCAAACAAACATGCTGATGCTTTCAAGGAAATGTAAATTTGGGAGGTGAATGCGAAACCGATCAAAACTAACAGCTCTGTTCACGCTTTGTACGATTAGGGCGCGTTCAAGAGGGGTTCTTCCTGTTGCGATTTTCACGAAATCTGAATCTTTGTGAGTGTTTATTCTAATATTTGTAGTACATATACACCGATTAAAGTGACCTTCCCCCCAGCAGCTACATTTTATAACTGCATGCATGACTCAAACGATTCAAGAAGCTTCTGTTCAATCGGAGATGTATCTAGATCACGAATCCGCTGCCATTCTCTGCGCCGACAGCACACGGCCAAATCAGTAAACAGCATACATGCCGGCGAGACGCCAGCCTCGATTGAACTTTTTGAGAACGAATTTTGATAAGTGTTGGTTAAAACTGTCCGAAATTTGAGTAAGGATTGCTTGCTAGGAACAGGCTACTGTTGTTTTGTACTTGTACAACGAGTTTATGAAGTTGGAAACACCGATATGCCGAGTCAAAATGTTTCATCGTCGATGGTGTTGACATCGGGAGCGAGTTCTCCCTGAGGAGTAGTAATATATGTACTTGCTCATCGATGACGACGGGTTTTTTTTTTGCCAAAAAGGTTGTATCTCTGTTCTTTCTTTCTGAAAGAAAGAACCTTTTTGCAGGTAAGCATGCCTGATTGTCATGTGATGTCGTGCTCTGTGTCACATGATTTCTCAAGTACTAGTACAATACGGACACTTATTACACAGGAGAGATCAAAGAAAAAGATGCCGCCATGGATGATAATTATTGTTATCACTATTTATGCCCAAGGTACATGTGAGCGAACTTGCCCCGGCCTCCGGGCGGACTTGCCCCATGTCGGGGTAAGTCCGCCCTGTGGAGGGTAGGTCAGCTCACAGACAAATTTGAGTACTTTTTTATGGCAGTCTTCCCATTTTTTTTACTACACAATGTAGGCAAGATATTTGCGCTTAATTTAAACCAGTAATTGATCCTCCAGCGTTAATGGTACGTTCTCCAGGTCGCTCAGACTGCGAAGTGGAGCGAACTAGCCCCGGTCTCCCTTACTGACATATGTAAAAAAAGTTAATGTGTCCATTGGTTTTCACTACAGCCTGTCTGTCACCGCCTCGGACGTTTCATGTATAGTGATGGAAACTGTTTTTCATTTTAGCAATTTCTACCCGTAGTCTGACGCAATCACAATCAGGTATGATCCATAAAGATTTGGGGTTTTTTTTGCACATGACAGGGAGGTTTTTTTCCTCCCAGAGGTTCCTTCTGTATATAAGGTGATCTCTAACATTTTTTGTTGTTGTAAATTTAGTACACGTAAACGAATTGTGTGTGTGTGTGTGTGTGTGTGTGTGTGTGTGTGTGTGTTCCGGTGTGTGTGAAGTTTCATGTTCCAGTTTAAAGTATGTCCGACCGTTGTTTTTGTTTTATTTTTGGACTTATAGGTGTGTGTGTGTGTGTGTGTGTGTGTGTGTGTGTGTGTGTGTGTGTGTGTGTGTGTGTGTGTGTGTGTGTGTGTGTGTGTGTGTGTGTGTGTGTGTGTGTGTCTTCATGCTTTTTGTATGATCTTTATTTAAGACGTAAGGGCCCTTGCGGCCTACAAAGGCCCGGAGAGAGATATATATTACAAAATCTGCAACCAACAACCTTCGCATGTGTACTAATGTCAGGCCACTGTATGACAAGGGTACAATGTTATCGCCTGGTCCTCATGACGAAAGGGTCGGTCTATGCTTTTTACTTCCTCGGAAATCTGCTTTGTGACAAATGCCCATAACTTGGGACGTGAAATTTAAATATCACTCTTAGTGTTTGCAGTCCGGGTAAGCGTCATTCTTTTCTATTTACATTTGTTTGACTATGATAACAATTGCTTACGGGAAAGCCGTGTGCGATCTGTCAGCAGTTTACAACACAATACTTTATAAATATCGTGGTCTGTGCAACTGTTTGTGCGCGCGAGCAAGTGTCAGGATGAGTCAGTAATCTGGAGGGGTGCAACTATGGAGGATTTGATGGGGGTGGGGTGGGGGGGGGGCGATCAGGGGATGGGTAGAGGGTTTTCAGGGGCCAGGCCGGGGCTTAGTGTGGGGCATAGAGCATAGATATCCGTGTATGTCGGTGAGATTCAACGCTGTGTGTGTGTGTGTGTGTGTGTGTGTGTGTGTGTGTGTGTGTGTGTGTGTGTGTGTGTGTGTGTGTGCAAATCTGTTTGTGCGCTTCTTCGATTGCAACCTCGCTACGATTTATCGCCAGTCTTATACCTTATCGACGCTTTCTGTTTATATTATTTAGCCTGGTACGTGACGAAAAAAATTCCTTATGTGACATTAAAAGCGATTTTTACGGGTTTTTTTAAAATGACAATTATAACCACACTCACTGTCAGTGTGTGTGTGTGTGTGTGTGCGTGCGTGCGTGCGTGCGCGCGCGCGCGCGTGTGTGTGTGTGTGTGTGTGAGAGAGAGAGAGAGAGAGAGAGAGAGAGAGAGAGAGTCATGTGAGTCATTTAGACCTGACATAAACATGAAATTGTCAAAGACAAAGTACCATTTGTGGTCCGTGGTCGAAGTGTCCGAGATAAAGTACCATACACGCCAGAGACCATTCTAGCAGCACTAGAAGCTCAATCAAACAGAGCCACAATCTCGTAACTACCTATTGTAGTCGTTAGTCGTTTCCCGCCCGGGGAGGACGACTACAACAAGGTTACCGTGTGTTGCTAGTGTGAGGATGCGAGGCGATGTAAAGCAACCCACGCATTCAGACGAACCATCCACGCACACTCACGCACACCATGCAGGAAACGAACACGACGAACAACATGCAGGTTAACAGTCAGGAGAACTGCAGGCGGAAGGCGTGGGTTTAATCTCTCGTAACTATCTCGGAATGAGTTGAAGTGGAAATCAGTGTTAAAATTGTTCTAAGTGCTGAAGGAAACAGATCATAGGAAGCATCGGGCGTCGCTGTCATCAATGCAACAAAGACTGAGTCTATTCTAGCTGTAGCGGCCTTGGACCATAACTGTACGATCGAGAGTGTTCCCACACGGAATATTTACCATGCTGCTTCTTGCACTTCTGATCTTGCCGGCATTATGTGGTAAGTGTTGTCTTCTCAGCAGTAAATGTGGCATTTGTGTTAGCCGAGAGTTGGTCGTGTGTCTTCTTTTGCTTCCCTCCCCTTGTCGATGTTTTTTAGCAATCGCTGCTCCAACCCTGTACCCGGGTCTTCGCTTCTCTTTGCCCCTGCGATGCTGCCCAGATCGGGCTAATCGAGACCGAGCCGAGCCAATTGATACCTAAGAAGGAAAAACCAAAAATACTCGGTGACAAGGAAAGTGGACAGTTGCGAACAAAATTTTTCACACTTCGGAAAGCGGCCCCATGGGCTCGCCTTCACGCGACGGGGCTGATTTCGCTGAGCTTGCCCACCCGTTTTGCTCTTTCTTTACTCTTATTTCTGTCTCCATCGGCCCATTCACCTGTCTTTTGTTCTCTTAAACTAACTGCAGACTGTCGTTAACTGCAGACAGATCGCAGAAACTGATGATAACTGGGATACATCACTAATTTGGTAATTAAATCACAATGGTAATGTTAACACGCCTCCACCTAAGGAATTATTGATCAATAAAAGCAGCAAACATAACGTAGTTTAATAATTTGCGTTCCGTGATAATTTAATGAGAACTCCCGAACAATGCCGGTGCTGACCTTGACCTCGAGTGCGCGCGAGGTACAGGCGCGTGATTTGCAAGAATGGCGTGAACGTTTGCGTATCATGTGCTCTTCTTTTGTGCAGCGTTGCACTCACGAGTCACTTTGAGCACTGCTGTGTCGGAGGAAAAGTGAGTTTTTTACCTGGTAAAATGATGACATTTTTTAAGTGGAAGTCATAATATTAAATGGAATTAGGCATACAGTCCCCCGTGGCCGATTTCAGTTATTTTTATTACCGTACTTTCCATAAAAAAAATCACAAGTTCTCAATACATTCTCATGGATTTTTATTCAATCATCTAAAGTCGAAGTTGTAGGCGTACTAATATTATGACTCCCACTTACAAAATGTCATCATTTTACCATAAGCACTCACTTTTTCCGCCTTGTTTCCAACCGACACAGCAGTGCTCAAGGTGACTGAGTACAACGCTGCACAAAATGATACGCAAACGTGCACGCTATTCTTGCAAATCACGCGCCTGTACCTGGAATGTGTGTAACGAGATGAGGAGTGCTCCTTATTCCCACATGCGCCTACAACTTTCTGCAGTTAACGACAGTCTGCAGTTAGCGACGCCACACTGGTGTGACAAGCCCGGTCAGTCGTTTTCATTCGGGAAGAGAGAGAGAGAGAGAGAGAGAGAGTGTGTGTGTGTGTGTGTGTGTGTGTGTGTGTGTGTGTCCTCCCGGATACATGGTATTACAAAAGAGCGACCTTGCATGACGACAGCAGGTGATTAAATGGAAACAACATATTGGGCTGGTCAGTGGCCATCTTGTTTTTTTGTTTTTTGTTTTCCCAAACCGCATTTTATTAGAAGATAGCTTTGAAGTTATATAGCTCAAGCTATGGCCACAGAGGGCTTTGAAGTACATGAACACGTGGAAGATGAACTCAGATGTTACAATTTTATCAAGAGTGCGTTCTCCGCCAGCTAAGCCATCGGGGAATGCGCACAGATCAGTAGAGTCAAATATGGTGAAAGTGGATTTTACAGTTCAGGGAGTTCGGCATTACAGAATGTCAAATCGGGAGAGAAAGGTAGCATGTCTGTGGTTGAGATTTCTGTCAGAAACTGATAGACGCTATCTTACTCCTCCATAATTTGCATCGCCGGAAGCCTCCTGTTGGCTCAGTGCCAGCGTATGAGATGCTGTCATTGTGCAGGTGTCTAAGTGGTGCATGATACACACTAGCAAAAGAGACCTCAGAACGAGTTGTGATCATACATTACAGGAAGATCCTTTGGCCTATATTGTCTGTCATGCGTGTGTGGGTGTTCACGTTGACGCTTATGACAGTGCCTGAAACAATCCTTGCTGGTGACATTCCAACACAAAGAGACTGTAAAATAGACTGATTGTCAGGCATTGTTTCATCAGGAGTATTCGCATTCTTTGGCAAAATTAATGTGTCATGGTATCAGATGGACCGACCAGCGCAGTTGGCCTTTTGATAATCTCCAACAGCGGATGCTTTGAGCCGCAACAAGAGCCAGCGATTAGTAAGGTTTCAGGTTTCCCCAGTGATGCACTAATGTGGATACATGTAAATGGTACTAGTACTGTATGTATTAAATAGTACTAATGAGGATACATGTAAATGGTACTAGTACTGTATGTATTAAATAGTACTAATGAGGATACATGTAAATGGTACTAGTACTGTATGTATTAAATAGTACTAATGTGTACATGTAAATGGTACTAGTACTGTATGTATTAAATAGTACTAATGAGGCTGCTCTTGGTTTGATTTCCCTGCTGCTCACTGGCTGTAGCAGTAAAGATTGAGACTTTTTGTTTGAGCTATTTTACAGCTCTAGAAATTTCTACATTGACTTGAAAATGATCTAGACAGAGCTTTACTGGTATGTGGTAAAAAGGTGTATGTGCTGATCAGATCTAGAATGTTTACCCACTTTTACACAATGGTGGTAGCACTGGTTATGACAGATACGTTAATTGACAATAAAAATATTACAGACCATGTGATAGAGAAAAGTTACTCTTGCTTTTGTTTAGTGGGTTATAAGGGTGCCGCTTTCAGGTTTCGTATGGTACTTAATATCACCCAAACATCTGCACAGGATTTGGGGGCATCAGAATGGTGCCTCTTGAAATGAACTTTCATAATAAACTTATAATTATGTCCTCAAAAATGTGTTTCTTTTGTTTGTTTCAGCGGCCCAGAGTCTAAAGATCCTACCCCCAGGCGGGTCCTTGGCCTACGACTTGACCCAATCAAACGAGAAGCCGATCGTGTTCAGCTGCACCCCGCCTGACCATGCATCAGCCAACACGCTTGGGTGGTTTGATAAAAATGACCGTCCACTCACATCAGCCTTCGGGCGGTAAGTTTCACTTGGCTTTAAATGACTTAAAGTACACTGTAGCTTGAAAGAAAAAGGCAAATGCGTGAATCTGTGCCCTTGAACTGTTCTCTGTCTCAAGTGACTACAGGTCAGGAACCTGTGTTGGTTTGGGGAGGAACAGAACAGGCCTTGTTCCATGGTAATCTCAAGGCAAGACAGGTTTATGTAGTAGGCTAGGGAGTTTTTTTTTACTTACCTGCAGCAAATCCCCAGCCTGAATCAGATCAGGGTCTCGCAACTCATGATATCGTTAGTAATAGAAGCCACTGTTAAAAAGATAAAAGAAATGGTGGTAATGTAAAAAAAAAAAAAGGGGGGGGGGGGATCACATTTGTTACTAATTTAGAGTTTGCTTTTTTTTGTCAGCTCTCATCCACCTGCACGTACTATGGAACAGATGCATTCTTCACTGTTCTCTGTTTCACTTTCCTAGGGTAGTGGTATACACATCAGGGATGTCCAAAATCCTGCAGATCTCCCGGCCAGGGGATAGCGATGGTGGAACATACACATGTAAAGGAACAGTAGAGGGGCAGGAGACGGAAGCCAGTATCTTGCTGGAACTTTACAGTCAGTATTGCACCTCTGTGTGTGTGAGTGTGTCTGCGTGTGTGTGTGTGTGTGTGTGTGTGTGTGTGTGTGTGCGTGCGTGCGTGCGTGCGTGCGTGCGTGCGTGTGTGTGTGTGTGTGTGTGTGTGTGTGTGTGTGTGTGTGTGTGTGTGTGTGTGTGCATTTTTATGAGTGTGTGCGCGCGCGGGGGCAGGCGAGCGAGCAGGTGGGCGCACATAAGCATGTGCGAGGTCTTCATTTTGTAATTCATTTGCTTGTTTTGTTTACTGAGCTCAAAGACCTTGGAATCAGAAAGACGCGTCACTCCTGCCCTCGTAAGAGAGACATATAGCGGGACAACGCGAAGAGTTGTCTGCCCGCATTAGCGCGCATCCTAGATCTGGCCCCTATAGTGATAGCATGGCGGAAAGTGGAAAGCGATCACAAAAGCCGGGCTTGCAATTGTGTTCTGCGCCGAATTGTTCAAATAACAGACAAATATAAACGGGGAAATACTTCTTTTGGTATTCCTGTTGAAAAACAACCATTTTTCTTCCCGCTTTCTTGGTTAAAAAAAAGACCTCAAGTGGTACGTGTGCATGCAGTGTAAACAAACAGTAAACACACGCGGCTGACGCAGATACAGCGTAATTTTTGTTTTTGTTTTTTTCTTTCCGGAGACCTTTACAAATCACGGTGACTTAAACTGTGCTAGCGTCTACCTGCATCTAAATTCACAACACACACACACACACACACACACACACACACACACACACACACACACAGAGTTGTCACTCATACGGCGGCAGGTACGTTCATCGGCACTTTTTCAAGTTCACATACTGTTGGGGGGAAAATCTGTAGGTATGTACAGAACTCTTTTCTTAAAAATCAAGAGGTTTGCATGCAGTGTAAACAAACAGCAGTAAACACACGTGGCAGGCGCAGACATCAGGTTTTGGTGTTGTTTTTGTCGTTTTGTTGGCGGTGGTGTTTTTTTTAACTTTACAAATAACGTTGACTTGAACTGTGCTAGCGGCACGTTGCACTGATACACACACACACACACACACACACACACACACACACACACACACAGAGAACAAAATTATCCGGCTGAACTTCATTCTAACCATTGTAAAACCATATCACAACATAGATTCTGCTGGATCGTCGGTCGCAGATATGATTAGGCTAATGCTGAGTTAGCAGGAAGTATTCAGCGGATGCGTCCATCTTTGGATCTCTCGCACATTCGATCTTTCTGTGTTCCTACTAGTTTTACTTGAACACATCGAACGAAATGCACTACGTAGCCTACGTACAGCAGTGAAAGCAAAACTAGATCTTTCGTTCGTCCTCCGGAACTTTGAAAGTACATGTACTTATGTTTTCCATAGGCCTAAAACACATGCAAAATATATGGGGGAGACCACCTGTCAGTCGCTGACATCTTCGTTTTTGTTTATTTTGTTAAAATGTTTTACGGCGGCTAGTGTAGGGTTGGGTCAAACAAACAGAGACTTTTTACAAGCATGCGGATTCTATACTAAATTTACGCCAGTCACATGTCGTGGATGCGGCGATTTTGGTTTTCACGTGTGATGCTGTGTGTTAGGTTTGGGAGAAAACATAATCTTGGCTCCAACTTCGATACCGATCTTGGCTCCAACTTCGATATCGTAGGCATACCTACCTCTATTTTTCAAGGGGGAAATCTAAAGAAAGGTTTTCCCGTTCCTGGTGTTCGCTTCTGACAGCAATTCGGCGCTGCACACCATTGCACGCCCGAATTTTTGCGTGGTGTCTGGCTTTCTGCCATACTGCCATTACTGCGTAGATCTGCGGGATGCGCGCTAATGCGCGCAGACAACTCTTACGCGTTGTCCCTCAAAGGGAGGTAAGTGAACTATCTTTATGTTTTCAAGATCTTTGCTGAGCTTAAAAAAGGTCTTCCAATTCTTACGAGGCTTCAGTATTGGTATTGGACATTGGCCATAATCAAACGCCGATTCATTTTTGAAATGTTCAGTTAGTTTTTCGGCTCACTTGTGTAACAAAGTGAGTCTATGTAATAACCCTCCGTCGTCTGTGTGTGTGTGTGTGTGTGTGTGTGTGTGTGTGTGTGTGTGTGTGTGTGTGTGTGTGTGTGTGTGTGTGTGTGTCTGTCTGTCTGTGTCCACAGTAAACCGTAACATTGGCCTTTTCTCAGAATCTACAAATAGAAGAGGCACCAAACTTGGCATGCTGATAGACAGCCATAAGACCTTTCAAAACATACCATATTGATTGACCTTGACCCAAGGTCAAGGCCACTAAAGCTGTCTGTTTGGAAATTTTACATCGGCAATTTCTCAGAAGCTAGGAAAGCCAGAGACATCAAACTTTGCATGATGATAGACATGGACAACACATTTACTGACATACCTGTGTTCAGTGACTTTGAATCAAGGTCAAGGCCATACAAGCCGTTTTGCGGAACACCTTCCAAAACCTTAACATTGGCGTTTTCTCAGAAACGTTGAATAGCAGAGGCACCAAACTTGGCAGGCTGGTAGACAGCCATAAGACCTTTCAAAACATATCATATTGACTGACCTTCACCCAAGGTCAAGGTCACTAAAGCTGTCTGTTTGGAAATTTTGCATTGCCATTTTCTCAGAATCTAGAAAAGTCAGCGACATCAAACTTTGCATGATGATAGACATTGACAACACCTTAACTAACATACCTGTATTCAGTGACTTTGAGTCATGGTCAAGGCCATACAAGCTGTTTGCAGAAAAGCCTCCAAAACCTTAACATTGGCATTTTCTGAGAAACAATAAACAGCAGAAGCACCAAACCTGGCTTGCTGATAGACAGCAGTAAGACCTCCCAACACATACTGAAGGTCAAGGTCATTAAAGCTGTCTCATTGGGAATTTAAAAGTGCCATTTTCTCAGAATCTAGGGGCACCAGAGGCATCAGACTTTGCATGGTAATAGACATTGACAAAACCTGTACTGGCATACTTGTATTCAATTTCCTTGGGTTAAGGTCAAGGCCATTCAAGATGTTTTGCGGAGACTTTAACGTTAGCATTTTCTTGGAAACAACAAACAGCAGAAGCACCAAACAAAGCAAAATGATAGAAATGAGACCTATGCAGACATACCCTTTTGAATGACCTTGACTCAAGGTCAAGGTCATTACAGCTGTCTGTTGTGAAATTTTACATTACCATTTGTACAGAAACTACAAAAACTAGAGCTATCAAACTTGGCATAATGATAGTCATTGATAAGCTCTTTCAGATCTCATCTGAATACAAGCTGTCCTGGGAAAACTGTTATATTGCCATTTTCCGTTTTCTTAGGAACTATGAACACACCTTATTCGGGATAGATAGTGCTAAGAGCTTTACAAATATACTCTTTTGAATGACCTTGACCCATCTCACAAGTGAGCCAAGGAGGCTTTGCTCCTCTAGTTGGGGATTTTTTTGTTTTTGTTTTTTAATATTTTTTTAACCAAGGCAGGCGTATGTCTTGTAGTCACTGTGCCACAGTTGACAATTGTCCAATACCAACACACTGAAAGGTCAGCCAGGATAATTATCCTTTAGTTATCCTTTTATGCTATAGTTCCCGCAGATATGAAGACAAGCCTTGTCTTACAAATTTTCTTGCTTTAAAATGTACTGCCTCAACCACATATTCCCACCCTGTTTCCACCGAGGTTGTTCATTTTAAACAAGACAGTTCTTCCCCAGCAAAACGGTTGGACAGTCAAGGTCATGACAGTAGTCATTTATTTATTTTAGTTTCACTCTGAGTCAGTGGTATATTTATTTTGTCATTCATTCCTGCATTCATTGTAAAATGACTTGAGTTTCGTAGAAATTTGTCCTCCTTGTGCAGAGGGCATCAGCAACACGTCACCTTTGCAGCAGTATCCGGTTCAAGGGACTGATGCAAAAATCATGTGCAACGTCTCTTCCAGCATGTCCTTCACTGTCAAATGGTTTACTGGAGACCTGTTGCCCATTCAGACTGGTTTGTATATTCGTACATAATTATTGCCTATGATAGGGTTATTTGAATTTCAGAGAAGAAATTGACCTTTTAATAGTCTGGATTTGTTAATATCCATAGGCACAGTTGCCTAGGTTACGCCACCCTTGTCATTCAGAAGGCAGGAGATAGAAATCACGGTGGGCAGCGTGTGTTGGATGCAGCAGACTACGAGTACCAGTATGGAATGTTTGTCTTACTGGTTGTGCTTGTGTTTTACAGGAGATAAGTTCCTTCAGATGACGGACCATCTCCTGGTGAAGAACATTCAGCTGAATGACAGCGGACATTACTTCTGCCAGTGCATGATCCCCAACCTCGGCATCACTCAGGGCTACAACATCAGCGTCAACGTCACCAGTATGTCATCTTTGTTAGATTTTGTACATGAATACGCTCTCATTGAACGTGAGATGTTTTGTAAGTAGCAGCATGTATAACATTTCCTGTAAATGTTCTGTTCAGCCATACTGTAGATTTCCTGTTATAATATTAATGTCCTGAGCAGATGTGTGAAGTCCAGTGTGTGAGAGAATGCGTGTGATTCACGTGAGCGTGCGTGTTGGGTTCAAATCGCGGCGCTTTGAGCCGATTCATGAAATTGGGTAAAGCGCCTACACAATACTCACAATACTCATTATTCTTCTTCTTCTTACTATTATTAGCGTCATCGGCAGAGAACGAACGAACGAACGAACGAACTTTATTTTCCAACGGAAGTGATTTAACCAAACAATGATTATTTTTCAATCAGCCGTTGCTACAAAAACAAAAGACTACAATGGCAAGATTAAAGGAAAATACAAGAAAAAAACAAACAAAAAACACAATGGCAAAATAAAGAA
>JACVVK020000482.1:0-80000 GCA_018292915.2 Batillaria attramentaria | reverse complement strand
CATCTTGTTTAAAACTTGTATTATTCATTTAGCTGTCAATTTATTCATTCTTGCAGGGAGAGGAAATTCGCGTAGAGGAATATTCTCAGACGGACGATGAGAATGAGTTCACCTCTATCACCACTACGACCTTGAAACTCATCATTCCCAACCTCAAACCTGAGCACTCAGCTGAGTATGTCTGTAAGGCCGAGAATGAAGCCGGAATGGAGGAGAAAGCAGGACGCATTGATGTTCAGTGTAAGTGGTCATTTTGGTCTGTGTATGTACAGTTGAAGGCAAAATGCACCTCACAAAGTATGACTTCTTGCTCAAACCCAAAGATTGCACACATTTATATTCATGATCAACACACTGAAAGGTCATTTCCATATCCGCTTGGAGAAAGCCCGAAGGTTAATAATTTGGAGATTTCTGGGGGGTGGGTGGGTGGGTGTTTAACGTCCTTTTCCACCACGTAAGGGTGATCATTTCTGGGGGGAGTAAACAGATTGATGGAGCAACTGATAGAACAGCGGCCACAACGACTTTGGGCGTTGCTTTTGCAAATAATCTTCTTCTGGAATTCGTTGTCTAGAGCCATTTGCACTTCATCTAACATTAATGCACTTCGGTGGCCTACTGGACATTGCGATTGCACCTATACCACAAACCCTAACCCCTAACCCTAGGCCTATTTGAACATGTATTGTGCTGTTCACGTTTCTTGCTGCATCAGATCTAAATGTGGTTAAACCTTGTCAGAGTCATGAATCTTTATGTGCACAATAGTTGCGTGTAAAGTGCAAAAATCAGGGGTGTTTTGTCTTCTGTGCAGTGTGCTTCGTCAGTGATGTCACATTGTCTTTACCTCTTCAGCTGCTGTTCACCTGACTGCTGAATTTCCGATTTTTACTTTCACACAATTGAATTTTGCTGTATTATCCACATTGATAGTGGACATTTGGCTACACTATGCTTGTGTAATGTTGAAAACAGTACACGTAACTGGATCACTTGTCCATTTCTGGCTGCCTTGAAACCTTGAATAACCCTCCGTCGTGTGTGTGTGTGTGTGTGTGTGTGTGTGTGTGTGTGTGTGTGTGTGTGTGTGTGTGTGCGTGCGCAAAACCTTAGCATTGGTATTTTCTCAGAATGTACAAACAGCAGAAGCACCAAACTTGGCATGCTGATAGACAACCGTTAGACCTTTCAAAATATATCATTTTGAATGACCTTGACTCAAGGTCCAGGTCACTAAAGCTGTCTGTCTGAAAAGTTAATTTGGCATTTTCTAGGAGTCTACAAAACCAGAGGTTTTAAACTTTGCATGATGATAGACATCGATAAGAACTTTACAGATATAGATGTATTCAATGGCTTTGTGTCAAGGTCAAGGCCGTAAAAGCTATTTTTGTGAAACCTTAACATTGGCCTTTTTCATAAACAACAAACAGCAGAGGCGCCAAACCTGGTGTGTTAATAGACATTGATAAGACCTATGCATACATATCATTTAGATGACCTTGACTCAAGGTCAAGGTCATTAAAGCTGTCTGATGTGAATTTCAGTATTACCGTTTTTGGAGAAACTACAACTACTAGAGGCGCTCAACTTGGCATAATGATAGCCATTGATGAGGTCTTATTTGAACGACCCTGACCCAAGGACAAGGCCATACAAACGGTTTTTGAGAAATCTGTAATATTGCTAGGAACTAAGAACACCAGAGACACCTTACTTGGCTTGACGATAGATAGTGATAAGATTTTTACACTTTTGAATGACCTTGACCTGTCACAAGGGAGCCATGGAGGCTTCTGCCTCTCTAGTTTAAGATACTGAGGTACTCTGGTGCAGATCAAAATGTTTAGTAGAGAACTGTGAGATGGGAAGCCAGTGAAGCTCTTAAAGGACTGGAGAAATCATTTCTGTTGCCTTGGTTTCAATCACAATCATAGCAGATGCAATTAGGCTCTGTGCTTCGACTGGTGGGAGATGGAAGTTAGAAATTTGTGTAAAACTTTGGTTTATGTTCTTCCACAGACGCTCCAAACTTCAGCGACCAGGCAAATGCAGGGACTGCGTTCTACGGCTGGATAGGAGGCTCAACCAACCTGACCTGTGTTGCCAACGGCAACCCAGAGCCTGTCATTTCTTGGTGGTACAACAATCAGGAAGTGCAGCAGGGAACGGACTACACGGTCATTGCTGGAAACTCGGGCGTCCCCACCAAGGCCATCAGCTATCTCATTGTAAGTTCCATAATCTGTCAGGCAGGAACACTGGAAGGCACTGTGGTATTGGCTTTCTGAGGTCCCATACTACAGCCCGTAAAAGTTCACAGTTTACTGCAGCACGATAAAGTTAAGTTTAAATTGAAGGTGAAGGTTAGTGTTGTCTATTGTTGTCCTTGACAAAGGTGCCCAGCTGAATTGTTTGTTTGCATTGTCCTACATTATTCTGAGTGGGTTATTTATTCGTTTTTGCACCTACCTCTACAATTTGTCTGTAGGTTGTGTGGAAACTGGCCTCAAACTACGCCACTATGACGATTCTTACGATTAAGATTTTTGGCCGAAAAACAAGTGCGATTTTCCAGATCAGTTCAATAGACTGCATTCAATAATGTATCAATTGGGTGACTGGATGGTGGTGTGTCTTCAGATCTAATTTAATTGACGAACCAGTGGGATTACTAAAATTTCACGATAATACAGCCTGACGGCTACATACAAACTGCTTCATGTTAGCTAAGGTGAAGTCGGGTTACAACTGATGGAGACCCCAGAAATGAAAATGAAGTTTTGTCAAAGGCAAACTGCTGAAGGGTATTTTAGGGGGGTAGGCAGGTCTGTGATCAAGTTTTATACAAACATTTCATCACTTACAGAGCCATTGTCATGGTTATTATTACAGTGATATAGCTGTGTAGACAAGCTGTCTATTACACATGTGAATGTTTCTGTTTGCAGCCAAGTGTTCGTGCGGACACTGTGGATAATGTGTTTGGTAGCTACATTTGTCGTGCGGTCAACAAACTCAACCCGTCAGGCAAAGAACAGACCCTGGAGTTCAAACAAGCAAGTAAGTCCTGCTGGCCCTCATGGACATGATGAACGTTTGAATGAATAGTCTCAGAGACAAAATGGTGAGATTTCTGAGAGATGTTGGAGCACCTGTTGCTGTGCAATCCCGGCTGGGGCCAAATATTTGTACTGGTCTTTTTCTCATTGCCCCGTCTTTGATATTACCCATACATGGTGGAAAAGGTGTTAAAACTCCCAAACACCCACCCACCCACCTGCTACATACTACATGTACTACCATGCGACAGTGTCATTTTGAAATATGAGTGGAAAAAAACTACTCTCTCTCTCTCTCTCTCCCCCCTCTCTCTCTCTCTCTCTTTCTGTATTTATTTATTTTATTTATTCATGCATCATTTATTTATTTATTTTATTGTCTACAGCTTTCCCTGCTGCACCCAAGAGTGTGACAGTAACACAGTCAAAACCCACTCTGCTTGTCTTGAACATCGAGACTCCAGATGACAATGGCGGACAGCCCGTCATAGCCTATGAAATCAGAACGTGGAAGCAAGGTGAAGGGAAGGACACTGCAAAGACACACAATGCTCCCCGAGGTAAAGTGTTCCTGTAGGTGTGTGTCAGAGAAGCTGTGTACAGTCAGACTTTATCAAGGAGGTGAAAGCGGCATAGAGGTTGTCATTGTAGTAATCGTCAGCATTTTCATTGTTCTCTTTATCATCATAGTCCTTGAAAAATCATAAAGACACGCCCCTCCTCCCCCCCCCCTCAAAAAACAAAACAAAACAAAAACAAGAGAATAGCAACAAAGAACAAACCAAAAAACAAAAGACAAAAATAACAAACAAAAGCCCCCCACCCCCTGTGACGTCGCTAACTGCAGACAGATCGCAGAAACTGATGATAACTGGGATACATCACTAATCTGGTAATTAAATCACAATGGTAATGTTAACACGCCACCACCTAAGGATTTGTTGATCAATAAAAGCAGCAAACATAACGTAGTTTAAAAAATTGCGTTCCGTGATAATTTAATGAGAACTTCCGAACTAATGCAGTGCTGACCTTGACCTCGAGTGCGCGCGAGGTACAGGCGCGTGATTTGCAAGAATGGCATGCACGTTTGCGTATCATGTGCTCTTGTTTTGTGCAGCGTTGTACTCAGTCACTTTGAGCACTGCCGTGTCGGATGAAAACAAAGTAGTCAAAACAATCTCCGCGCGCTCAGCCGGCCAGGTGGCCAGTGCAGTGTAATGAATGTATAGCCGGCATGCTTTCCTCCATCATTCACATGCTTTTGCTATTTCAGCGCTACAGCTGCTAACCCCACAAAATCCTCGTTCAGTATTAAAAAAAGTGTATGTGAGATCGGTGAGGCAAAGGGGGGAAAGGCATTGCAGCAGACGACAGCGGTCCCGCCGGAATGTGTATAACGAGATGAGGAGTGCGGGGAGTGCTCCTTATTTCCCACATGCGCCTACAACTTTCTGCAGTTAGCGACAGTCTGCAGTTAGCGACGTAACACCCCCCAAAACAAACAAACAAACAAACAAACAAACAAACAAAACATAAAACAAACAAAAACAACAAACAAACAAACAAACGACATAAAACCAAAACAAACAAACAAAAAAGCAGAACAAAAGCAAAAACATACAGCCAGAATATGGAGGCTTTGTTCAAATTTTAGGACCATTCTCGCAAAACTTAAAGCCAGTCCAATTAATAGATCTGATGTTGATGTTGTGTGCATGTAGGGTGTTGCACATACTTTGCGTGTAACTTAGAAAAGGAATTAGGGGTGCTTTTGCCCTACATAGTTAATTACTTTCGTATCTTGTGTGCAGTGAGCAATGATGAGATCATAACACAAACATCAGTCCGCGACCTGGAGGCGAACACCAGCTACATCATCGAGGTCTCTGCAAAATCTAAGGTCGGCCTTGGTATTGCTGAGCAGATTCAAGGAACAACGGCGACAGTCAGTAAGTACTGAGACATAGTGGGGACGTACCTTAGTGCTGTGAGAGACAGTCAGTAAGTACTGAGACATAGTGGTGACCTACCTTAGTGCTGTGAGAGACAGTCAGTAAGTACAGAGACATAGTGGTGACCTACCTAAGTGCTTTGAGAGACAGTAAGTACTGAGACATAGTGGTGACGTACCTTAGTGCTGTGAGAGACAGTCAGTAAGTTCTGAGACATAGTGGTGACGTAGCTTAGTGCTGTGAGAGACAGTCAGTAAGTACTGAGACATAGTGGTGACCTACCTTAGTGCTGTGAGAGGCAGTCAGTAAGTACTGAGACATAGTGGTGACCTACCTTAGTGCTGTGAGAGGCAGTCAGTAAGTACTGAGACATAGTGGTGACCTACCTTAGTGCTGTGAGAGACAGTAAGTATTGAGACAGCGGAGACATAGCGTAGTGCTGTGAGAGACAGTCAGTAAGTACTGAGACATAGTGTGGACGTAGCGTAGTGGTGTGAGAGACATTCAGTAAGTATTGAGACAGTGAGACATAGCTGTAAGGTGAGGTAGCTGTAAATGCCATTCAGTAAGTACTGAGACATAGTGTGGACGTAGCGTAGTGCTGTGAGAGACATTCAGTAAGTACTGAGACAGTGAGGACATAGCTTAGTGTAGTGTAGTGGTTTGGACCCTCTCGCCCACTACCCTAGGCTCTCCGGCCAGCTGTGTGCCGCAGGCTTTGTTCGCCTGTACTCTAGCCGCACGTGTGCAGCGTTGCGGAACCACGGTGGCTCATGTGCCAATTGGTTGTGTTTGTTTGTGTCCATTTAGTGCTAAATATCTTCGCAGTCACTTAGCCCAAAGTTATCGTGTAAACTATAGTAGTTTCAGGAGAGTTTGTACTTTCTAATCATGTTTTGTTTTTAGTGCTAGTTTAACGGGTGTATTTTGCCATTTTCACCACTTTTCGAATGCATGGTTCCTGTCTTTACGTTCCTTAATCGGCGATAGAAAATTGCCTGTGTCTTGATTAGATCTTAAACTATTAAGAAAATTGCCTGTGTCTTGATTAGATCTTAAACTATTATATAGTCTTAAAGTACTTTTCACACTCTTTTGAATGCAATTTGTTTGAAGTTTGTAGCTGTTGTATTATGCCCGCTATCTTTAGTTTCCTGTGTGCTAACAAACACAGATTTCGCCGCTACACGTGCATCTTGCCTCTTATCTGCTGCGAGCGGCCGTTGCTTTCTTTGCGTGCCGCGCTGGGCGCATATAAAGAGCCGCGAGCCACGGTTTGCTGCAAGCCCACACTCTCGCTCCCAGCCCTGCCGCTTGTGACTGCGTTTGTTTTGTACCCTGTTTGTTGTTTTCCTGTGACAAAACTCATGTCATAGCGACCGCTGTGTTTGCCTCCCTGCCTGCATCAACCGGACCCTCCCTGGGCACCCGGTTACAACTTTTCTGGCGCTGCGAGCCGAGCAGGATCAAGGGAGCCGACAACAGGAAACAGAGCATGGCATACTGTATAGGAGTATTGAGACAGACAGGTCCGAGAAAATGCAGGGGTATTAGTCCAGTGGTAAGTGAGAAAGTACTTAAACAAAAACAAGGGATGTAGTCCAGTGGTAAATGTGTTGGTCTGTGTCCAAACTGGCCCTAGGTTCCATCCCCTGTGCCATGGAGGCAGGGCTGGGATCCCAGTGTGGACTATTTCTTGTTGAGTTGTACATGTAGTTAAATTGGTTGCATGTACTCAGTTGAAGTTGCCTCCTTTTGTTTGTACATGTATGTGCAGCACAATTTCCAATAAGTGTGCTTGTTATACTCAAAATGGCAGGTGGATGGTGAATGAATACATACATACTGTGCAAGGCTTTACATCAGTGGGAACTACATGCATTACGCAGAGCTTAAAATCTTCCACCTTTAGACATATTTCCACCTTAGGCTAACAAAAAAAAAAATCCTCCAACACGAGTGTTTTCTCCTCTGAAGCACTTAAAGTCATGCCAAAATACACCATATTGCACAGGTTTGTGTCTCATTTTACAAGAAAACTTCCAGGGGAGCATGTTCCCGGACAACCTCTAGCCTAACATCTAGCCTAACAAAGTAGAAATGCGCCATTGCAACTTAATCTTTTCCTGTTTGGATCATGGACTGTTTTAAGCCCAGGGTATTGTCCTGAACTGACTGAAACAGTATAGGAATTTGTCCTGCAGTAAGAAGAAAACCATAAAAAACCAACTATATGTGCACCTTGGTTAGAAAATGATCGGGCATTTAAAAAAAATCAGTTGGTCTATGACCCGTGTCTGACAAGGATATGAGGGTGTATGGGTGGGGGTTTGGGGGTTTAACGTCCTTTTCCACCACATAAGGGTGATACCAAAGACGGGGCAACGAGAAAAGGCCGGCACAAATATTTGGCCCCAGGCATTGGAAAAGTTTGTTTGACATAACCGAAGTTTGACTTATCCGTTTTGAAGTACTTGTCCGACTTATCCGTGGAAAATTTAGTCACACAAAGAACAAGTTTGGCCGGGAAAATGTCTTTGATTTCGACTTATCTGAAGTTCGACTTAAGCGTGTTTGAGATAAACATGTGTCCGTACGTACCAGTATTATGAATTCGAGGGTGGGTGGGTCGGTGGGTATGCCCGAGTTTAACGTCTTTTTCCACCACGAGGGTGGTCAAAGACGGGGCAACGAGAAAAAGAGCCAGTACAAATAGTTGACCCCATCCGGGATTTGAACTCACGACCCGGACATTGTGAGTCCTACGCTGTACCAGTCGGCCATCCCTTCTTCCCCATATGAATTTGAAGGCTTTTGTCATATACCTCATCTAACGAACTTTGTATTCAAAACTAGAGTAAAAAGAAAAATGTACGTATCAAATACTTTGTGTCATAAGTTATCTTTGTTTCAGCACCAATGGGCGATGGACCACAAGGCCCTAAACACGACCAGACTGAGAACGGAGCCCCTTCTCCTGCTACAATTGTGGGGGCAGCCGCCGGAATACTGGTCGTCATTGGCTTTGTCGTCTTCGTTGTCATCTTCATGCAAAAGAAAAGAGGTATAAACTTTACGTTGATAACACGTACAATTAACACACACACACACACACACACACACACACACACACACACACACACACACACACACACACACACACGTCATTATAAGGTAGCTACACTTCAGAGAAGCCAACTTATCATCCATAGCGGCTTCCTTTTCTTTGATCTCTCCTGTGGAATAACTGTCCGTATTGTACTAGTACTTGAGAAATCATGTGACACAGAGCACATCACATGACAATCAGGCATGGTTCCCTGCAAAAGGGTTCTTTCTTTCAGAGAAAAAGAACAGAGATACATCCTTTTTGGCAAAAAAAAAAACAAAACAAAACCCAACGTCATCGATGACCAGTTACATGTATTATTACTCTTCGGGGAGAACTCGCTCCCTATGTCAACAACGTCGACGACGAAACATTCTCAGTGACTCGGCATATCGGTGTTTCCGACTTCATTAGCTCGTTGCTCAAATACAAAACGACAGTAGCCTGTACCTAGCAAGCACTCCTTCCTCAAATTTCGGACAGTTTTAACCAACACCTATCGTAAGTTGTTCTCAAAAAGTTCAATCAAAGCTGGCGTCTCACCCACATGTATGCTGTTTACTGATTTGTGGCAAGCCGGACACAAATCCCGCTGCTCAAGTTCGACACGGCAGCAGACTTGACCTTCCACACGCTGCGCTCTCAAATGAAAAGTAAGTAAGTTCAACGCTAGGAAACCCAAACCCTGTGACAAAAAGCTGAACAGAATCGACTGAGTCGGTCGTCTGCTATCGGCGCAGAGAATGGCAGCGGATTCGTGGTCACTGGTCAGTCTAGATAGATCTCCGATTGAACAGAAGCTTCTTGAATCGATTGAATCATGCATGCACTTATAAAATGTAGCTGCTGGGGCAAGGACACTTTAATCGGTGTACATGTACTACAAATATTAGAATAAACACACACAAAGCTTCATATTTCGCGAAGAATCGCGACAGGAAGACTCCCGCTCGAACGGATTCTAATCGTGCAAAGCGTGAACAGACTGAGCTGTGCTTGAACGGTTTCGCATTCACCTCGCAAATTTACATTTCCTCGAAAGTGTTAGAATGTTTGTTTGTGTCTTTAGTGGAAGTTTAAAACTTGTGTTTTTGTTTGGATTTGAGTTTCTTGAGTGAATTGACACCGTCTTGCCAGCATAAAAAGGCGCACTTTATTCTGTCGGCGTCGTGCTCAGCCGACGTACAAACTCGTTCGTCTGGTATGTGCAGCCGCTATCGACTGTCAGTGTGCCACAAACGAAAAGGAAAACTTCTCTGCCCGGAGTGGGACTCGAACCCTTGACCTCTCGCATTGGTGACAAGTCTCTTAACCACTAGACCACCGACCGCCCCCATATGTGGTGGGAGAAGACGTGAAACCCTCAAACACCCACTCACCCACACTCAAAATAGTCTATCCTGATAATGAGTACAGCACTGAATGCAATACACAAGACCCAAACTCTCCCAGCAAACGCATTTCCACACTGCAGTTACATTATGTACATAAAAGACACAGTGCTCTTCTTCTCGCGATTAGGTTTATGTTTCAGTTTTGTGAAAACTTTGCGTGTGTCTAAGTGGGTACGATGTGAGACACCGCAGATCAACGATGTTTCGCCCAGATACGTAGCAAGGTTGGGATTCAATGAACACATGGTTAAGCCGTAGCAAACAATGCCATTTTCTACGATATGTTTTCTAGGAGGCAGTACCTATGAGCGCCCGTTGCCAAGACGACAGGAAGATATCACAGTGTACCAAGGAATCATCCCACGACAGCTGAGGCAGCTTCCAGACGTCCAGACGAACAGAAATTCGGAGAACTATGAAGTGGTGGATGCCACACCCATGCAGGTGCTTGCAGGTCAGTTTCGAGGAATACGTTCAAGATCTTCCAGCTATCTTCCAGCACACACACACACACACACACACACACACACACACACACACACACACACACACACACACCGCTCCCCCCCCCCAACACCCCCATGCCCCCCCCCCCCTCCTTTCCATCCTATACCTCAACCAACTAACAAGGAAACGACCGACAACAACAAGAACGACAACAACATGCAACCAAAACCATACCTCCAGCTAGTCCTCTGACCACGACCACTAACAGTGTTATGGAAATGCGGATGTCGGCAAATGCACACAGATGTACACTAAATTATGCAGATTTTATTCAGTAGTTATTCAGTAGTATGCTTTTTGTAGGGGCTTTCAGGGTGCACACCCTGAAAAATCTCCGTAGATACATATACAATATGTACAAGCTGGTCAGATACACGGCTTTTTGCACCCAATACATCTACATACATTATAGCATGCGTATGGAAGCCTTTGACCCTTCAGGATGTACACTATGAAAGAAATCATAATTTATGAAAAAAAAAATGGTTTCAGCCAATCCACGAGGTGTAAGACCCCCAAGTCCTCCTCCGGCAAGTCCACCAGAAGACTCCGATGGTTACTTGGAGCCGAATCCACGACCTCCTCCGCGGTTCTGACCGTTCCGGAGTCCATGGCTCACAGTTACACTTTGTTCACGGACCGACTCAAGCAGGGGTCACTTATTTATGAACTACTGACATGTGCAGCCTGATTATTGGGTGAATATTGTAGTTTAAACACACAAAATATTCCAGGGATACGTTGTTCCCCCAAGTCTATGTGCCCCCAGGTCTATGTTCCCCCATGTTAATGTTCCCCCATGTCTATGTTCCCCCGTGTCTATGCTCGCCCAGGTCTATGTTCCCCCAGGTCTATGTTCCCCCAGGTCTATGTTCCCCCAGGTCTATGCTCGCCCAGGTCTATGTTCGCCCAGGTCTATGTTCGCCCAGGTCTATGTTCCCCCAGGTCAATGTTCCCCCAGGTCTATGTTCCCCCAGGTATATGTTCGCCAAGGTCAGTATTCCCCCAGGTCTATGTTCCCCCAGGTCTATGTTCGCACAGGTCTATGTTCTTCCAGGTCTATGTTCGCCCAGGTCTATGTTCCCCCAGGTCTATGTTCCCCCAGGTCTATGTTCCCCCATGTTAATGTTCCCCCGGTCTATGTTCGCCAAGGTCTATGTTCCCTCATGTTAATTTTCCCCCGGGTCTATCTTCGCCCAGGTCTATGTTCCCCCAGGTCTATGTTCCCCCAGGTCTATGTTCCCCCAGGTCTACGTTCCCCCAGGTTTATGTTTCCCCCAGGTCTATGTTCCCCAAGGTCTATGTTCCCCCATGTTAATGTTCCCCCAGGTCTATACTCCCCCAGGTCTATGTAGAATTCCCCCAGGTCTATGTTCCCCCATGTTAATGTTCCCCCATGTTCGCCCCAGGTCTATGTTCCCCCATGTTAATGTCCCCCAGGTCTATGTTCGCCCCAGGTCTATGTTCGCCCCAGGTCTATGTTCCCGCAACCAGAAAATCTCGAACTGTACGAAGTCACTCAGTGTGACAATGACGACAGTGATGAGAACCCTTACGATGAGATACATGCTAGAGCTCGAGCAGAGAAGAGACCCAAGAAACGTCGTGGTATTTGTCCAGGTCAGAAGAAGAGAAAGAAAAAGCAAACATCGTCTCGTGTACACTCTGGAATGAAACTGTGGCATCTCACGACTTCACTCCTACTTAACCCTTTCAGCCCTTGCTGGTTCCAGGCCTGAATGCTGTCCTTGTCCAGGGCACTTTTTTTGCCTAGCCAGTCAGTCAGTAAAAAAACAACAAAATCGCTCAAACCCATGTGTAAACCTGATGGATACAAAGGAAAGGAGGTGCACAGCAGAGTAGTGCCCCTTGTTTCATGAATATTCAGTAGTCTGGCCAATGAGGAGCGAGTAGAAATTTTCACTAGCTCGCAGGTACATGTACCTGCATAGACATACGCGGCGGGTTCCTCGCGCAGGTACATGGATGGGGACTACCCTTGTAAAAAAAATTAATGAGGGCCTCTTAAAATTAAGTTTACACGAACATGCATACCATGCACACGCTAAAAAGAGGACAACATGTTACCATGCATTTTTCAAAGTTACATAATTACATTACCTTAAGTGCAGTTTAGAAATGATGCAAGCTGCTGATGCTATTTCCACTGCCCTGAAAACTGACTTTTCATTTCCATGATTTGGACTTTGCCTAAACTGAATTTCAAAAGGGCCACATTGTTTTCATTCAAGGGTTGTCTACCTCCTTAAAGGGGCACGAAGTAACTTTTCTATGCTTACAGATCAGTTTTACGAGCTTGCGGTGGCAATCACGTGTAAAACTACAGCCTACTGTCAGTCGTTTTTGTCAATTTGTGAGCCAAGAAGTACATGTACGTCTAGACGTGCCAGTCATAATCTGTGAGCCATTATCCCTAATCTGAAGGGAGTACCGAACGTCTTATGCGACAGTGTCATCGTTGTCAAGTGACTTCGTTACGGCAAGAGAAAAGATGAGATAGTGTAGAGATAGTGAAACTCAATGCCGCAATAGTTATGTACATTATGTGCTTGATTTAAACACTTCTTTGACAGCGTCTCATCCTCAGATGCGACATTCACATTGTTTCCATTCATGACATTTTGAACTGACTACGCGTGCTTGTAAGACGTTGCAGTGACGCTATTCTACTAAAAAAAAAAAAAAAAAAAATCTCATCAAAAGGAAAATGTATCAATCAAATTCAAGGACAACTACATCGCGAGTTGCATACTAGTCTCTGCGAAACAAAACAGACACAAAGACCAGTGTGTGTTTTTCTGTCATTTCAGCTAATAGATTTTAAAAAAGCTTCCGTGTGAGAAACTGAGTAATAATGACAGTAAGGCTTTTGTTGTTTTCGTGGGAAACCAGCAGTCACAAGGAAGAGGGAAGACCGGCGTTAAGTGATTCATCCTTTGTGTTGTTTGTTTAGTCTGCAATACTTGTTTCAGGAGTTTAGTCAAGTCAAGTCAAGTCAAAATACTTTATTTATCCCCGTAGGGCAATTCATGCGGGCGAGCATAAGACACATAAAGAAGTTAAGATCACTAAATTCATATAATTGTACACTCTCTCTCTCTCTCTCTCTCTCTCACACACACACACACACACACACACACACACACACACACACACACACACACACACACACACACACACACACACACACACACACATATCCTGCACTTGGTGACTAACCGGAGAATTATAAGCATGAGGCAAAAAAAAAAAAAATAAAAAAAAATTTAGAGGCTCTACGTACACCGGACTTCGTAAATTTGGTTAGTCGAGGGAAAGTTGGGGGTTCCCCCTTTTTTTGCCACTATAATTACAAGAATTGTGTCGTTCAGTACAATCCTCATCTCGACTATTGGGTTTTCCTTAGTGTTTTGAAGGCATGAGGGGGAGGGGGGCTAGCTTCTACAGTGCAGCAACAACGATAGGAGAGAGAGAGAGAGAGAGAGATAACGATAACGATAACGATAACGATCCTTTATTTTACAACGGAAGAAGTTATAGGCACACAAAGACCATTTTCAAACTTGCCGTTGCTACACTACCGTAAAACAAGAAAATTCAAAAGAAAAATATGCAGAGAAGGAGAAAAAAAAAATTACATATATATATATAGAGAGAGAGAGAGAGAGAGAGAGAGATTGGCAATTTTAAATCCAAACTACATCATTCATTTTTAAAGACATAACTGCTTGCTTATACATTTGGTAAGACTGTCGAATATTCATGATGCTTTTCAGTGATTGATCATGGCAGTGAAGAACATAACCATATCTATAGCGCCAGGAATGTAGCTTTCGTGCGTTGATCAGTGTCATGTGAGTCAGAGGCGAATATCGTCGCGAATAACACGCACAAAAAGTTGGACTCCTGCACACACAAAGCGGCGCATTGATTTATTCCCTGTGACCTGCTTTCTCAGAAAAACAAACTAACAATGGAACAGGCCGCGTTCACTGTGACAGTTTCAAGTTTGAAACCGGCCTATCAGTGTACGAATCAGAAAACAAAAAATCGTTGCTCTCTCTCTCTCTCTCGTTTAGCAACGGCCAGTTTGAACATGGTATTTCTGGCAAAACGTTTACCGTTGGAAAATAAAGATTATTCTCTCTCTCTCTCTCTCTCTCTCTCTCTCTCTCTCTCTCTCTCTCTCTCTCTCGCAACGGCAATTTTGAACATTGTATTCTGGCAAAATTTTACCGTTGGAAAATAAAGATTCTTGTCATTGTCATTGTCGTTCTCTCTCTCTCTCTCTCTCTCCCCGTTTCTCCCCTCCCCCAAAATAAATAAATCACAAACAAAAAACAACAGCAATCGATCTTTTCTTACTATTTTTTAAGAGAAAAAAAGGGGGGGGGGAGCGGTAGTCTTTTCCCCATTTTCTTTATTTTTTGTTTTGTCTTTGCTTTTTGCTTCTTTTTTCCCCTAGTTTTGCTTTTGTATTTATGTGTGGATCCTTCCTGTTTGGTTGAGTGCTTGTCACTGTTATGTTCTGTCTACAAGGTATATGTTCAAAATGTGCCCCCCCCCCCCCAAAAAAAAAAAAAAAAAAAAGAAAAAAAAAAAGAAGAAGAAAAAAGTCCGTAGTTGGTCAGGATCAGATGTCAGACATTTTCGCACGTCATAAGGGTTAAATAGACTATTTCAAGCGCAACTGTTTAACAACAACAACAACACTAACAACAACAAGAGCATTTTCTGCGAGGCCCGGTATAAGTATATGGAATGAGAGCGTGTCATGTGAGTCATTTAGATCTGACAGTGGTCTTAGTGTCCGAGAAAACTACACGCCAGTGACCATTCTAGTCGCACTAGCAGCGCAATGAAACAGAGACACAAGCTCGTAACTACCTATCTGATGCTTGAACAAGGTTGGTTCGAGGAAACGTGGACCTTTTGAACATCAGCAGCAGCACACGAAACACAGACACAAGCGTGTAACTCCCTATCGTCCACCGGTTGAAAAAGGTGGCCTAAAGATAACTGTCCTAACTGTACAGCATTGCAATTATCAAAGACTCTGGTTGTTATTGGTATTGCAAAAGATTTTAATATTGATTTGCTAATATCAGACAAATTCTGTATCTACAAATACAGGTTGAAAGAGTCCCGATCAGGCTTTTTGGCTTTTACAAGGTTAAGCAGTCGTAAGTGTACGATAGAAATATATAGACAAGTTGCTTGGCAATATAGAAAGTTTCATAAAATCTGACTTCCTTATAAAGCCAGATGAAGCATGGAATCTCGTTTTGTCTACACTGGGTGCGTAATACTGTAATGAACTCTATCATCTCTTTCATATAGTTGTAAGCGAGCAAATCTGTGTGTGCGTGAGGTCAGGCATGAGTGTGCGAATATAGATATATATGCGTGTGTGTGTGTGTGTGTGTGTGTGTGTGTGTGTGTGTGTGTGTGTGTGTGTGTGTGTGTGTGTGTGAAGATGCTAGGAGAGCCTGTTTATGAGTACGTCATGTGTCCATCTTGTGTATGCATTGTGTGTATACCTGTATGAAATGCCAATATATATATATATATATATATATATATATAAAGAAAAACAGGGAGAGTTCATGACAGGGACCATTTCAAGACCACCAGAAGCAAATCAAACGGAGACATAAGTTCGTAACTACACCCCTACTACTTGAGTAAGGAGGACCTGCTGGAGCGACTGGGGATCGGGAACCCTGAGTTCCCAATCCATATACAGGAAATTGGGAACTGGGTCCAAACTTAATTTGAGAGGAAACTCGTGGTCTTGGCCGACTTGTTCATTTCTGCAAAGAACACCCAGAGGTGAACTATATTCAGTATGGTATAATATGGTTTGGTTTGGTATGGTTTGGTATAGTATGGAACGGCATGGCATGGTATGGCATAGTGTGGTATTGTACGGTGCTATATGCAATTTTACTGTATATGGTTTGGTTTGGCATGGCGTGGTGCGATATGGTACGGTATGGTATCTGGTATGCTATACCTTATGTTATACCGTATGATATGATATGGTGCGGTTAGGTATGGAATGGTATGGTATGGTATGGAATGGTATGGTATGGTATAATCATGGTTTAGTACATAGTTTGGTATGCTATATGGCTTGGTATGGTCTGGTGTAACATAGCATTATATAATGGTTTGGTATGTAGTGCTGTATGGTGTGGTATATATAAGTTTGGTTTGGTATGGTGTCGTATGACATGGCATGACATGGTCAGTGTGGTGTGCTATGGTATGGTATGGTATGGTATATGGTTTGGTTTGGTATGGTTTGCGTTATGGTATAGTATGCCTGGGTATGGTATGGTACTTTATGGTTTATAAGGAACGTAATTATTTATTAAGCCTCTAAATAATGAAAATCTGGGTTACGCCACACATAGCTATATACATACGGCTACGGACGATTCGCATGATCTCGGCAACCTTCCGGCGAAGCTCATCCTTCAACTTGGCCTCCAGTATCTTCAAGACAAATTCAAATTCTTTACACCACTCGCCAGTTCAAACTTTCAGTGAGTTAACTAGGAGTGCTTTACGTCCGAAAGTAGTACTGAAACAGAGATCGAAAGTGTGAGTTACGACTTTCTATAGCCCGCTCAGTGGTTTACGAGTTCACTAAAACACAGTCCAGTTACGTCATCACTCAGAAAGTGCGTCATTTCAAACATTTGGAACTCATACGTCACGGCCGATGCACAATTATTTTGCTCACTTTTGGGGGTGACATTTGTTTTGCTTGGATCACGTAAAAATGATCGCACAGAAAATTCTCTGCGAAGTATTTGCGGGTGCACTTTTGAATGTCAGTACATGAGCACAGGCTTTGAATGATATTCTTCTTAACATCAAGCAATTTCAACTGCCCTACGCGTCATTTCCTCAAAGGTCAGTGCGCAAAATTTTGAGGGGAGTACAAAAGTCACCCTACCACAAAAATAAAATGTTGCAGAAAATGTATGCGTCTAGAACAGTAGAGATAAGAGTCTGAATGCTCGTGGTATAACAGCTTACATAATTAGTTCTGTGTGTTTGGCTATTGTAAGTTTTTCTTTCATCTATGAGCATCGTAAAAGACATGACAGGAAATTGCCAGGTGTTAACCCCCCCAACCACCACCACCACCATTACCATCAGCACACACACTGGCGCGCGCGCGCGCGCACACACACACACACACACACACACAAAGAAATAAAACGTTTTGTGTTTTGTTCCGTTCAACTTTGTGATTAAACGTTTAAACAGTATATTTACTTACCCCTGATCACAGCAATGAACAGAAGAACGCCGACAAGGGGGGTCATCTCATTAGTGCCGAAGACCAATCGTTTGCTCTTACGACAGATGAGTTCCATAATGTCATTTTTGTCTTTCTGCTCCTCCGTTTTCTTCCAATGTAACAATTCAGCGCGTGAATGGTAACCGTAGTGTAACCAGTGGTTACCGTGACGTAACTTACAGTAATAATAATAATAATAATGAGGATTTTTATAGCGCCCAATCTCCGAAGCCGGGGCTCTAGTCGCTTTACAAATGTACAGTATACAAAAGGTGATAAATAAACACATAACTGAGTAATAGATAAATAATCAACTAAATAAATGCGACCAAAAGCGTACATACAAAGATACATACACTACATACATATAGTCAGACATACAGTCAGTCATACAAACAAGCACTGACACCTGCATACATACCAACATCCGATACACACCTACATCCATCATACACACTGCAAAGACAACGGGTTGGTGATGGGAACGGGCTGAATCATTTATGTGAAGGCTGATGTGAACAGATGCGTTTTAAGGGCGTGTTTGAAGGACTGGGCAGATTGACTGTGCCGTATTTCCTGGGGGAGGCTGTTCCAGAGGACCGGGCTTTGGAAGGAGAAACGGCGCTGGCCGAAGGACTTTGTTCTCACGGTTGGAGTAGTGAGAATTCGTGAGTCGGATGAGGAACGCAGCTGTCTGGAAGGGGTGTGGATGTGTAAGAGTTCAGAGAGATAGAGAGGTCCACAGTCAAACAGAGAGGTAAAGGTCAGAGACAGGATTTTGTAATGGATGCGAGCAGTGATTGGAAGCCAGTGGAGTGTGCGGACCAGACGAGCTGCGTTATTCTGGACTTTCTGAAGTCGGTCTATGAGGTACTGAGGGCAGTATCGTATGCGTGTCGCTTAGTCGTCATATGGACGCGTAAGCGATAAGATGCTGTTTGCCCTACCAGAACGATTAGTAATTTATTGTGGGAAATGTGGTTCGCATTCGCATAGCATTCGCATTAGGCTTGGGTATGAGTGCATACGTACTGTACAAATCTGGCGTACTGGTACATGTGTTTCAGCATTTTGTGTCAAGGAAGTTGAAAGTAAAACTATTTAAATCATCCGGTCAGCGTTCCTTCCGTTACCAGGCCTGTCACACAAATGAATGCATGCGTTTGTAGACGTGTTTGCGTGCATAGATCGTTGCGTGTCCTTGCATTCCTCTCGCACTCATTCGGATCTCATTACAAACACCGTATCTCAGGTCACATTTGCAATCAGTGACATACACAACAAAAGAAAGTGTATAAACGCATTGTAAATAATGGCCATAAAACATTCCTACTCTGATATACAGTACAATGGGCGAAACATTAACATGGGGAACATAGACCTGGGGGAACATTAACATGGGGAACAAAGACCTGGGGGAACATAGACTTGGGGGAATATAGACCTGGGGGAACATTAACATGGGGAACAAAGACCTGGGCGAACATAGACCTGAGGGAACATTAACATGGGGAACAAAGGCCTGGGGGAACATAGACCTGAGGGAACATTAACATGGGGAACATAGACCTGGGGGAACAAAGACTTGGGAGAACATAGACCTGGGCGAACATAGACCTGGCGGAACATTAACACTGAGGAAGATAGACCTGGGGGGACAACATTGAGGAACATAGACCTGGGGGAACAACGTATCCCTGGAATATATTGTGTGTTTAAACTACAATATTCACCCGATAATCAGGCTGCACATGTCAGTAGTTCATAAATAAGTGACCCCTGCTTGAGTCGGTTCGTGAACAAAGTGTAACTGTGAGCCATGGACTCCGGAACGGTCAGAACCGCGGAGGAGGTCGTGGATTCGGCTCCAAGTAACCATCGGAGTCTTCTGGTGGACTTGCCGGAGGAGAAGAACTTGGGGGTCTTACACCTCGTGGATTGCCTGAAACCATTTTTTCATAATTTCTGATTTCTTTCATAGTGTACATCCTGAAGGGTCAAAGTCTTCCACGCGCATGCTATAATGTATGTAGATGTATTGGGTGCAAAAAGCCGTGTATTTGTACAGCTTGTACATATTGTATATGTATCTACCAAGATTTTCCATGGTGTGCACCCTGAAAGGTTGAAGCCCCTAGAAAATGTATATACTGAAGGATTCGAAAAGCTGCATAATTTAGTGTACATCTGTGTGCATTTGCCGACATCCGCATATCCATAACACTGTTAGTGGTAGTGGTCAGTGGACTAGCTGGAGGTATGGTTTTTGGTTGCATGTTGTTGTCGTTCTAGTTGTTGTCGGTCGTTTCCTTGTTAGTTGGTTGAGGTATGCGATGGGAAGGGGGGGGGGGGGAGGGGGGGGGGCGAGCATGGGGTAGGTGGGTGTGTGTTCGGGAGTTTAACGTCCTTTTCCACCACATACGGATGGTATCAAAGACGGGGCAACGATGATAAAGCCAGCACAGATATTTGGCCCCAGCCGGGACGACCCGAGCATTAGGCCACCCCGGCTCCCCATGGAAAGGGGGGGGGGGGAGGGGCTGGGGGAGGGAGTGTGCAGGAAGATAGCCGGAAGATCTTTGAACGTATTCCTCGAAACTGACCTGCAAGCACCTGCATGGGCGTGGCATCCACCACTTCATAGTTCTCCGACTTTCTGTTCGTCTGGACGTCTGGAAGCTGTCTCAGCTGTGGTGAGATGATTCCTTGGTACACTGTGATATCTTCCTGTCGTCTTGGCAACGGGCGCTCATAGGTCCTGCCTCCTAGAAAACATATCGTAGAAAATGGCATTGTTTGCTACGGCGTAAACCATGTGTTCATTGAACCCCACCTTGCTACGTATCTGGGCGAAACATCGTCGATCTGCGGTGTCTCACATCCGGGATCGTACCACTTAGACACACGCAAAGTTTTCACAAAACTTAAACAGAAACCTAATCGCGAGAAGAAGAGCACTGTGTCTGCTATGTACATAATGTAACTGTCGTGTGGAAATGCGTTTGCTGGGCGAGTTTGAGTCTTGTGTATTGCATTCAGAGCTCTACTCATTATCAGGATAGACCATTTTGAGTGTGGGTGAGTGGGTGTTTGAGGGTTTCACGTCTTTTCCCACCACATATGGGGACGGTCTGTGGTCTAGTGGTTAAGAGACTTGTCACGAATGCGAGAGGTCAGGGGTTCGAGTCCCACTCGGGGCAAAATTGTTTTCCTTCTCGTATGTGGCACCGTTCATTCGGGTCGTTCGATCGTTGGGGGTTCTCACCGGCTCCCCCCCCCCCCTTCTGCTTTGGAAATGTTCAGCCCACCAAATTTGAAAAAAATATAAAGGCAATTCTAAATTCCGAAATTTAAATAGCTGAGCTGACCCTTCGCACCATGTAATTGTAATGTGTTTATGTCCAGTGTGTGAGAGAATGCGCGTGATTCACGTGAGCGTGCGTGTTGGGTTCAGTTCGCGGCGCTTTGAGCCAGTTCATGAAATTGGGTAAAGCGCCTATACAATACTCATTATTATTATTCTATACAATACTCATTATTATTAATAATAATAATAATAATAATAATTATTATTACTCATTATTATTATTATTATTTGGGTGATAACAAAGACAGGGCAGCATAAAATTACTGTTCCACAAAACAAGTTGGCTTCACTGAAGTGTAACAACCTTGGAATGGCGTGTGTGTGTGTGTGTGTGTGTGTGTGTGTGTGTGTGTGTGTGTGTGTGTGTGTGTGTGTGTGTGTGTGTGTGTGTGTGTGTGTGTGTGTTTCAATTGTACATGTTATCAACGTAAAGTCTATACCTGTTTTCTTGCGCACGAAGATGACAACGAAGACGACAAAGCCAATGACGACCAGTACTCCGGCGGCTGCCCCTCCAATAGTAGCGGGAAAAGGGTCTCCGTTCTCAGTCTGGTCGTGTTTAGGGCCTTGTGGTTCACCGCCCATTGGTGCTGAAACAAAGATAACTTACGACACGTCTTTGATACGTACATTTTTCTTTTTACTCTAGTTTTGAATACAAAGTTCGTTAGATGAGGTATATGACAAAAGCCTTCAAATTCATAGGGGGAAGCCGGGATGGCCGACTGGTAGAGCGTAGGACTCACGATGTCCGGGTCGTGAGTTCAAATCCCGGATTGGGTCAACTATTTGTACTGGCCCTTTTTTCACGTTGCCCCGTCTTTGATATCACCCTTAGGTGGTGGAAAAGGACGTAAAACTCCCGAACACCCACCGACCCACCCACCGACCCACCCACCCTCAAATTCATAATACTGGTACGTAGGGACACATATGTTTATCTCAAACACGCTTAAGGCGAACTTCGGATGTCGAATCAAAGACATTTTCCCGGCCAGACTTGTTCTTTGTGGGGGTGGGGTGTGTGTGTGTGGGGGGGGGGGTGGAGGTAAAGCCACGGAAGGAGGAGGGAGGGCTCTGTGGTTACTAGCGGCTCAAAGTCGGCTCACTCACTCCTTGACCTGAACACAGGCATGAGACAGGACACATGTTGCATGTACGCGGCAAACAATTTTCTTCACTGTTCCCGTATACGAAACTTTGTCCTCTGAAGTGAACAGTGATTTTCAGTAAAGGGTTTTTTTTTTTTTTTTTTTTTTATCAGTCTCGCGTGTCGACATATTAAACGGCAAACTGCAATCTCATAAATTTTCGAGATGTGTGTGTGTGTGTGTGTGTGTGTGTGTGTGTGTGTGTGTGTGTGTGTGTGTGTGTGTGTGTGTGTGTTTCCTTACTTTCAATAGTGATAGTATCTTCTGTACTGTGCGTATACAACAGAGAGAGAGAGAGAGAGAGAGAGAGATCCGATGCCGTTTCCACTTGGCTTACTCATAACGGTAATGATGCTGTCTTGTTTGTGCCTGTACAACTCAGGCTGTGGTTCCCATTCTGCTGAACACTGACACCTCACTTCTCCCTCAGAAGCGTTGACCAACACGAGTGAACTGGTCACTGTGGATCCTTCAATAGTGTCGGGTTGGTCAGGCCAAGTGTTGTTAGAACAGGAGAACTGTACAGAGGAGACGTGAGGTTTTCCACCAGTCACTGTACAGTTGATGATGTCTCCAGCTTGGAGTATTGATCTTGACAACTTGGGTGGTGATGGTGGCGGATCTGTTGTAATACAGTACTAATAATAATAATAATAATAATAATTTATTTAACATCCTTCCTCAACATCCCTGCCCCGCACACACACACACACACACACACACACACACACACACACACACACACACACACACACACACACACACACACACACACATGAACACGACGAACTTTCTCGAGCACATCTTTATTTACAGATGGTTAGCCATGCGTTATCAGATAATCAGATGAATGTACGCGATTATGTGTGACTCACATGACAGATTCAGGCGATAAACTGCAGACGCTGTCGTAGTCGTCGTAGTATGTGCGTTGGTAGCCCTGCACTCAACGTCTTTACCGTCTTGCCAGTGCTTTGGTGTTAGGACGCAAGTGCTGCCTGAAGGTCCATTCTCACAATTCACACCCCTCCACGTGTATGTAGGCTGAGGATTGACATCTCCTGCTTCACACGCCAGTGTTAGAGGTCTTGTTCCATCCGTAACGAATGATGCTGGACCAGTCACACTCACACCATCAGCAGATGGCCCATCTTGGGAGAAAACACACAGAATCATTTACGTGGTAGGATTCTCATGTGTGATAACTTATTTACATCTCATTATATTACCAACTAATATCATTTACACCAGTTTTTACTTCTCTGCTACCGTACGATGTCTATAGTCATTCATATTTGATCAAGTGCAAATAATCTATTGTGGAACACGCTCCACAAGATGGAACACCACCCTATTCAGATCTCAATTTTTCACGCTAACTGAATAGAGCAGGTAATGAATGAAGGAAATGTGGAGAGGAAGAACATACAGCATACTATTCAGCATCATGACATCATGACTTCTGAACATTTCTTCCTTTTCCTTTTCTTCCTGCGAAACTGTATAATTATCATTCCTACGTGGAAACACAGTAACTTACATGCAATATTAAGAGTGACTGTCTTGGTGGTAGGAGTTCCATTACAGTCCATTTGACAGATGAACCGAGTCCCGTTTTTCTCTCTCCTTACACGAGGTATGTTCAGGACAGGTCCCTCTGTATGTCCGGGCCATGACAGTCTGCATGATGGGTCTCCAGTGGGTGACTTACACTCACACGTGAAGCTTTCACCTTCAGTAACTAACTGAGGGCAGTCTGTCACAGGCTCGCCTGAAAATGTGAAAATTGGTCTTTTCATCGGGTTTTCACGATCACGCCAACACTCGAGAATTGAGAAAATATTTATCAAAGTGGGACGGACGTACTGATTTGTGTTTATGCCATCGACCCTTAACAATCAGCAGTTTTGTGGGCCGCCGCACCCCCGGAGTAGCCAGACACGGTGAGGTAGACTACTAAGCAGTGAAAGCTTACTGCTACTATAAGCTGTACTCTATGTGCAAACCTTCAAATCAAGTCAAATAAATCAAATTAACTTTATTGTCCAGTCCTTAAAAAACCAGATTTTTTTTCTTTTGGTGCCCGCTCTGCACAATATGAAATAAGAGTAAGAATATCATAACATACAAGTATACGCTGTGGTAATTCCGATAATAAATGATCCTAAATAATGATACTAGTAGTATGATTAAAATAATGTCCATTTAAAGACCGGACTGTGACATACCAAAACACACACACACACACACACACACACACACACACACACACACACACACACACACACACACACAGTATACGGTACTTTTAAAAAACATAAACATAAAAGTGACATAAAATGCAATCAACCTCCCATGCAACACGATTTTTTTTAAAAACAAGCATCGGCAGCATGTGCACGCCATCACCACAAGCGGAGAGCCAGCCGGCCCAAAGCACGGAACAATGCCAAGCGCGGAACACACAGTTGTCTCACACCCGACAGCGTCCCACGCCCAGAGCCAGCCGGCCCAAAGCACGGAACAATGCCAAGCGCGGAACACACCAGTTGTCTCACACCCGACAGCGCCCCACGCCCAGAGCCAGCCGAGCCCCGGCCAATAGTGGTCAACAGTGAACCTCCACCCTGCTATTCACCCCGATGCGTGTGACAAAATTTCTGTCTTCCATCCCACCGGCCAAAACCTACTCTTCTTTGAAAGATGGACTTTTCAGCGTGCACCCTTGATATTTATACACGCGAGATCGAGACAGGCACTAAAAATGAGTCATCACGTGATTTTGACTCGATATGGCAAGAAAAATAAAATGTAAATTTAGCGGACTCGCTCACTCCACCAATAAATGGACGAGGCGGCTTGGGTTCGGGACTTTATTACGATTGACGACGACAATGACGATTGACGACAATGAATGAATAAATTGACGGATGAACTGAGGGAATGACAGAATGACAGAATCACACCCTTGACTTTCTGACAAAGGTGACTTCAAATATGACACAAAGTTTGGTCAACACTGAGAGCAACGGTTCCAGCTCATAGCTCCACAGTTACAGGTAGAAGTGACTGTACTGAGCTCCCCAAAACCGGTTACAAGCATGAGTACAGTTCATGCATGCTTTACACACATAACAGGAAATCATATGGGTGACTACCTCATGGGGAAAACACAGTGCAGGCCACTATGGCTGCATGGTAATGTCCCTTTAGAAAGATTAAAACAATGTCTAAGAAACTCTTGCTAACTGCTAGCTAGTTTTTGAACCAACCATATAGTTATTTATACAAGAATATTTCTAATTTACCAAAGACCTTGTTTGACCTACTTACTAATCAAAAATGTTTACTACTAATGAAATATTTACAGTTGAAATGCATGTCAATAAAGGGAATCAATTTATTTTATGTTACTAACTTTTATATTGTAACTCATCACTAACTGTGAGCAAGTATATGTCTACTCCAACCTGCCAACGAACCAGTTGCCAAACAGCACCAATTCCCCTCTTCCTCTCAGCTGCTTTTTCATTCTGATACATTCATCCTTCAGTCACTCTGTCACATTCATACTTCAAACACTCCGCCACACACACACACACACACACACACACTATAAACTATTCCACAAATACCCTGCCACATAATGGTTGTAAACAGAGTAGAATGTAATAATTACGTACCTATCTGTTTACAAACCAACAGCACAGAAACATACTTTAATACACGGACTGTGCACCCGAACTGAAGTGACCGAAGACCGAAGACAAAATTCTACCACCGATGGCCCCACCTAGCCGGAAATGAAACCGGAAAGTGGTTTTCTCAGTTTTTCACGGTTTATCTGGACGTCATCAGTTTACATATTTATACAACAATGGTTTCATTTATTTTGTTTATCATCATTATTATCAGTATTTTGTGTTTTTGTTTTGTTTTGTCTCTTTCAGTTTGCAGTCACCATGACCTCATCTCTCCCCTCCTCAGTTCCGTCCACAGCATTTACGGAAATCCCCACACAGCATTGACCAACACAGGAAAGAGGGACGCTCCTTCAGTATGCCAGCTGGCAACAGTCCACGAACGATGCATGCGATGAGTGTACCACGAGAGCACAACTCACCCTGTTTTGTTACACTTCCGCTTCATGACTCGTGCCCTCCTGATCAAAATTCATGACACTATTAAGATTCTTCAGGAGTGTGTCTCTGAAATTAAACTATGGATGACCTCAAATAAACTTAAATTAAATGATAACAAAACTGAGGCCATGATTGTTGCCTCACCGAGAATTTCCCGGTCAGTGTCACTCCCTCAGTCCAAGTCTGCGTACATTGAGTTGAGACGCATTGCCTCAATCCGCCACTACCCCACAGAGGATGCGACTGAAGTTCTTGTTTGCGCTTTCGTCCTGTCTAAACTGGACTACTGCAATGCCCTCTTGGCTGGCTGCCCTCAGTTCCTCCTAAACAGACTTCAAAAGGTTCAGAATGCTGCCGCTCGCTTAGTTCTCAAAGCAAAGAAGTCAGACTACGTCACACCATCTCTCCCCACCCTACACTGGTCGCCTGTGTCCTCCAGAATTCGATACAAGATTTCATCCCTGACGTACAACTGTGTCACCTCCTCCTGTCCTCCATATCTGTCTTCCTTGTTTCAGTTTTACACTCCCTCTAGACAACTTCGTTCTGCTGATGACACTCGCAAACTCCGTATCCCTCATGTCAAAACAAAGACCTTTGGTCAGCGTAGTTACTCATACTCCGACGTGTTGGAATAATCTCCCAGCATCAGTCAGATATACAGACACAAAACCATCCTTCAAAACAAATCTGAAAACCCACCTCTTCACAGCCCTCTACCAATAGCTACTGCTACATCATCTTGTGTGTGTGTGTGTGTGTGTGTGTGTGTGTGTGTGTGTGTGTGTGTGTGTGTGTGTGTGATACTTGACATTATGTGTTTGTTCTTAAATGTGTGTGTGTGTGTGTGTGTGTGTGTGTGTGTGTGTGTGTGTGTGTGTGTGTGTGTGTGTGTGTGTGTGTGATACTTGACATTATGTGTTTGTTCTTAAATGTATGTGTGGAGGCATGTTGTGTGTTGCTGGGTGAGTGAGTGTGTGCTCATTGTAAGGTGCCCTGAGCTCCCCCAGGAGGGAGGGCGTCCCTCAAGTACCCATATTATTATTATTACTATTATTATTATTACATTCCTTGCCGAAATACGCGAGCGATTGGAACAAGCTGACAACTGCCACTACGCAACACAGCCCCCTCCCCCCCCCCCCAACACACACACACATACACATTCGTTTTCTTTCGCCGGTCGGTTTGTACTGTTTTTCTTGTTTCTTGTTTCGTTTTACCTTGGACATTACCAGTAAAGCAAGATGTCTACAGCACTGCCTGTTTTCCTGAAAAGGCGAGATATTCCAGATGCGATGGAGCAGCGTCCTACAGTCTTGGAAATGTGTCTAGCCGCAGAGCGTACCGCCGGTGTGGGCACCGTCGTCGGCGCACAAGAGATTAGAGGTTTGTGGAGAATCTACCCTACCACCCGTGAGGCAAGGAACGAGCTTCTAATCAAAGGCATACGGTTACGGAACGTAACTCTGCAGGTATGTGAAAATAACCCTTACACACTCCGAGACAACACCGGAGAAGAAAAACCCTCCACAAAAGTGTACATAGACAGGTTGCCCATTTCTGTAGCCGACTCGGAGATTGAACATTCTCTCTCTGCTATAGGGTGTGAGTTGAGGTCCGAAATAAAACATGAGAGAGCGAGGGACAATGACAACAAGCTCACCCGGTTTCTAACAGGACGAAGGTTCGTTTTCATAACAGTGCCAACAACCCCCCTTGAAAAGACTATGACTGTCAGCTTCTTCTCGGCATCCGTTTACCACAAAGAGCAAGCAAAGCGCAAATTGGTTTGCTCAAAGTGTTTGGAAGAAGGGCACCATGTATCAGGGTGCACGAACAAGGTTGTGTGCCGAGCATGCAGAGAGAGTGGACACAAGCGAGGTGACCCGGCATGTGAGTTTGCTACACGCACGGACATCATTTCGCCAGTGCTGCAGCAGACAGAAGCAGGTAGCGAGAGGCCCGACGTAGAGGGTGTAGGTCAGGGGTCAGGGGCGGTGGAGACGTCTAATGCGGCTGTCGAAACTACAGCTCTAAACAGTGACGCCCGAGGGTCCGCGCGTGCGAAGCTGCGACAGAGTAGCATCTCCTCATCGCTCGGTATCGTCCCGCCGCGTAGCCGTTCGGAGTCCGTGAAACGCCGCCGACCGACAGACAAGAGCAGCCCAGAGAGTCACAAGCATTCACGTCAGGCCCTGCACGCTCAGCGACGCATCTCTGACCGACTTACCGCTCTTGCAAACGATCACGATGACTACGACGACGACGACTCCGTGAAGTGATCTTGCCCAATTATCTCTTGACTTCCTGACGACCCAAGCCCGTCCCCCGGACATTCCGATTGATTTGTGATGTAATTATTTACTTTATTTACTTTAAATGGACATCCTTCAAATAATTTCGTTGAATGTACGTGGACTACGAAATAGAGTGAAACGAAAAAAGCTATTTAGACTTTTCAAGGAAAAAAAGTATGATATAATATGCTTACAAGAAACTTATATTACCCAGAATGTAGCAGATGCATGGAAGAATGAATGGGGAGGGGAGTTAGTGTTTTCTGTTGGGTCTACACACAGCAAAGGACAAGTAATATTGATAAGAAAGCACTTTCCGTTTGAATGGTCCTCTCATGTTACTGATTCCAGGATCTTGGCAATCAACGTGAGAGTTGAAAACGAAGAAACCTGTGTTTTTAATGTATATGCACCCAGTCAAAAAGACAATAGAGATTTTTTTCACTTCTTAACAAGAACAATACAAAATTGCAACTATGAGCGCATTATTGTATGTGGCGATTTTAATGCAGTCATGAACAATGATCTCGACATAATAAGTGGAGAGAAACATCCCTCGGCCGTGGTAAATGATTTCAATAGTTTTAAAAATGAGTGCGAACTCACTGATCTATGGAGAGTAAATAACCCAGACACCCGGGAGTACACCTGGTCGAGAAAAACTAATGACAATTTCGTCGCCCGGAGATTGGACTACATATTCGTAAATGACGCAGCTTTGGACAAAGCATCGGAGATTAATTTTTTCTCTGTACCTACGTCGGACCATAGGGGAATTTTTCTCTGTTTACGATTTGATAAAATAAAAAGAGGTCCAGGCTACTGGAAGTTCAATAACTCCTTACTCAGAGAGAAAAAATTTATTGATAAAATGAATCTAGTTATTGACACTTTTCTCAATTGTGAAATCTACGAAACAGCAGAACAAAAATGGGAGATGCTGAAATTAAAAATTAAAACTGAATCAATTGAATATAGCAAAAATCGTGCAATCCACAAAAAGAATAGATATGTTGAGTTATCAGCAAAACTTAATGAATGTGAGACCCGTTTAGCGAAAGAACCCCAAAACGCCCTTTTGCTACAAAATCGGGAAAATCTGAAATTTTCATTAGATCTTTTGGAACATGAACGTCTAAAGAGTGCTCAGACCAGATCCAAAGTAAAATGGATTGAGGAGGGGGAAAAAAACACAAAATATTTCTTAAATCTAGAAAAATCTCGTGCAAATGCAAAATTATTTTCTAGCATTGAGACGGAAAATGGAACTTTTTTGACTGACCAATTAGACATTTTAACAGAACAAAAACGTTATTTTGAAACTCTGTACAATCGAGATACGCCTGACGCTCCGATTGAAAACAAGGTTGATGCATTTATAAAAGACTGTAATGTCCCATGCTTATCAGAAGAGGAAATGAAAAATTGTGAGGGTTTGATAACAGTTGAAGAAGCCTCACAGGCTTTAAAAATGTTAAAAAATGGTTCTTCCCCAGGCTTAGATGGACTCACCACAGAATTCCTTAAGTTCTTTTGGTCAAAACTCAGAAACGTTATCGTCCAGTCTTTTAACGAATCCTTCCAAAAAGGATCCTTGTCATACACCCAAACATCTGCAGTTCTGACACTGATACACAAAGGTAAAAATCTTCCGAAAAACAAGCTTTCAAATTGGAGACCAATTTCATTAACTAATACAGATTATAAAATCCTGGCAAAATGTCTTGCTAGTAGAGTGTGTAAAGTTATTGACAAGTTGGTACATGGAGATCAGGTTGGGTACATCAAAGGAAGAAATGTATCAACTACTATACGAACTATTGATGATGTGATAGAATACTGTAAGATTAAAAAAAAGACTGGTATTTTACTAGCGCTGGATTTCCAAAAAGCTTTTGACAATATCTCCAAAAAATACATGCTGTATGCTTTTAGAAAATTTGGTTTTGGTGAAAACTTCATACATTGGGTCTATACATTATTTAATCAAACAAGAAGCTGTATTGGTTACAACGGATGGCTGTCTGACGACTTCGAAATTAAATCCGGAATTAGACAGGGTTGCCCATTTTCATGTCTTGCCTTCACTATCGGCATAGAACTTCTGGCAATACGGTTTAGGCAAAGTGAAAACGTCAAAGGGCTAGCTTTCGATACACAACGTATAATAAAGACCCTGCTGTATGCAGATGACGTTACTATGTTCCTGCGAGACATACAGGACATACAGAGTGTCTTACAAACACTAGAAATATTTTCAGTTTTTTCAGGATTAAGTTTAAACAGACATAAAACGGAAGCCATGTGGCTTGGTGGTGGTGGAAATGATGGTGGAGGTGGGAATGATGGTGAATTGGGACTTAGGTGGGTGAAACAGATTAAAATTTTGGGTATATACTTTAGCAGCAACTGCTGTGCTTCCGAAATTGAACTCAATTGGAAGGAACGAATGATAAAAATTAAGCAGATTATTTCAAGCTGGGAAAAAAGGAACTTGGGACTTTTAGCAAAATTATGTATTATCAAAAGCTATCTCATATCTCAGTTCATACATGTAATGCAAGCAATACGTATTCCTGACGGCGCTTTGAAAGAAATAAATACTATCTTATACAGATTCCTGTGGAGAAAAAAGAACTGTAACAAAAAAGCATTTGAAAAAGTTAAAAGAGTGGTAATAAACAGCGAAACAGAAAAGGGAGGTATAAAAATGATCGACATGTGCATCATGCAGCAATCATTTCTCTGCAATTGGATGATAAATCTCTCCAACACAAATCCAGACACTACATGGACACAGATTCCGAATATATGGTTGAGCAATTTTGGGGTAAATTTAGCGTGTTTTAATAATCCCATTGAGTATTCCAGATTTAAAGGGCTTGAGTTTATGAAATCAACTTTCTGGACCTCAGTAATACGATCCTGGTTAACGCACAACACAACTCCAAGGACAAGTACTGAATTTAATATGATGTGCATATGGAACAATGATCGTATATTGTATCAGTCGAAACCTATTTACTTTAGAAGATGGGCCAAGAAAGGTATTACCTATGTAAATGACTTACTACTGGCAAATGGTATAATGTCTCTGTTACAAATTGAACAGCTAATTGGTCCATCACCTAGCTTATGTTTAGAATATATAGTAGTATCTTCCGCCGTTACAAAGTTCTTAAAAGAAAACCCAGACTATGTACAAATGCAAACAGAAAAGCAAATGCCTCTTTGTCTCAATGGAGAAAAGATTACCTCAGCCAAAAACATTCGTAAACAGATTGTACAGAAACGTTACAGCCCACCCTGTGTTATTCGCTTTTGGCGTTACAAGTTTAACATCGATATTAACCAAGCCCATTGGGAACTTGCATATCAGACTACAAAAGAAACAAGATTACGTGAGTTACAATGGAAAATTTTGCACAATATTTATCCTACTAATATCCTTTTGTATAAGATAGGAATAACTGAAAGTAAAAACTGTCCATTTTGTCCAGACCAGGTTGACTATATTGAGCATTTTTTCTTTGAATGTAAGCGTGTGAAGGTATTATGGAAACACATTGAAAATATTATTAATTGTAAATTTGGGCACTGTATTGTTTTGAATTCTGTACATGTACTATTTGGGATAACGGACAAGGGCGGCATCTCTAAGGAGAGATGTCAGTTTCTTAATCATGTAATTTTAATTGGAAAAATGTGTATAAGTAAATACAGGTACGGTACACCAACAAACATAATAAGCTTGTTCGAAAATGAAGCTCACTTAAGACATCTGTCCATGCACTAATTTCAAAACATTAATTTAAAATCACTGGGGAACCAATGAAGAGAGGCCGATCAGCCAAAAAAAATGTAAAAAATGAAAAAAAATGAAAACAAAATAAATAAATAAAAAGGTTTTGAGCGGCCTGCATGCAACTGAGGTTCCAAAAAAAAAAAAAAAAAAAAAAAAAACACACACACATACACCGGTCCCTTTTCTGTCCTCCCCACCCCCACCCCCCCCCCCCCTTCCTCTCGCTCCCCACACTCTCTGCAGTAAGTCTAAGGGAGAATCTACCGTATCCGAAAACGCAGCACTAGGGCATATAATTCTCTCAGGTGTGTTGTTTTACTCTCGGGTTTCAAGTCGTGAAAGTGTCTGCGTCAGATTCTGAAATGGCTGCGTAAACGACGCATATATGTGAATAATAAGGAACAACAGAGAGAGAGAGAGAGAGAGAGAGAGAGACTTACCCAGACAGTAACTGTTCCATTGTGAGAAGGCGAAGAACAGCAACATCCACAAAACACTCATTCTGACACCATTACTTGAACACTTTCCACGCCATTACTTGAACCTCTCTCAGTCTGCTTTCTGCTTCCCAAACTGATTAAAAACAAAAAAACAAAAACAATAATAGTTCTTGGGTGAAGCCAGTAACTGAACAGTCAAATAGTTTCACAAATTTCATCACACTTTGAGAAACATTTACAGTTAACATGTAGCATGTCCCCGTTTTCACGCTTTTACAAGGTAGAAGTAAAACTTTCTGCTAGATTCTCCCTTGCCGCTGAGTCTATTACTAGCACAACACGTGGCAAAAAGCGATGTTCATTTCGCGAGCATCCCACTACCAAGCGAATTACCAGTGTGTTTTATCAGTGATTGGCGAGAAAAAGTGCCATGTCAGTTCCTCTGTTCGTTTCCTTCCTACCTGTCGTCGGTCCCGGCCTTCTCATTACATTGTTACCAGCATGATCATGGCTTGACATAGTCAATTGTGTTTACAATGGTGTGTACATATGTGTGTGTGTGTGTGTGTGTGTGTGTGTGTGTACATATGTGTGTGTGTGTGTGTGTGTGTGTGTGTGTGTGTGTACATATGTGTGTGTGTGTGTGTGTGTGTGTACATATGTGTGTGTGTGTGTGTGTGTGTGTGTGTGTGTGTGTGTGCACTAGATAGACCCGAGTACTTACGTGAGTGCAGATGCAGTCAGTACGTATGTACGAGTGTGTATATACATGTTCTTATCTACATTTTGTTTTGTTCGTTTTTGTTTGTTTGTTTCTTTTTCCTGTTTTTTTTTTCACTTTTGGTTTTCCTATGTACCCACAGGGTTAGAATAATAAACTTGACTTGACTTGATTTGACACACTCACTGTACGCGAAGCACATTCCTGTAAACTATACACAGGCATAAGGAGAGAAATTGAGCGTGGGATCATGTTTGGTGTTTATTGAGGTACTCTGTTTGGCGAGTGTGTTAGTCTGTAGTGATTTTTGTTTTCATGAAAAAGCGTGATTTTCGTGATTTTTGTGTTATGTAGGTCAAGGTGCATGCCAGGCGGTCGCAATAAGAGTGAAGCTGGGACTTTTTGCACAAAGATCGAGCACCAGTGAGGAAAGCGGATTTGTGTGAATTGGTTCTCAGGCCTAAAGAGAAAGTAGACGTGCATTGCTCCAGGGAGGCCTGAGCGGAAAGGAGACATTCAAATTTTTTAAACTCCTGTCAGTTGCGTGCCTTTGAATGGTCTGTTCATGGTAGTAATTTTTTCCATCTTGAAACATTTTAGGGGTGACTATGATGCCTGAGGCTAATGGGGAATATAATTATAGGCATTTTGAGGTCCTGTGTATCTGTGTTCTTCGACCGCAACGTTACGTCACGTTAGGCAAGACAGCTACGCGAATGCCAGTGTTTAGAACACAGCACTACACGGTTTTTCCGAGGCACTAACTGATGTTAGATCAAATGAAAGGGCTGATGATGTGATATGTGCAGTAAGCGTTTTCTGGTTTAACAGTTTGGTGATACGCGGAGGAAAGGGGTGAGCGGTAGTCTAACAGGTAGCGCGTCGGATTTAGTCGCTGCGCTACTGAACGGCCGTCACCAATGTGATGGCGATGAAGCGTGTGTTCGAGCCCAGGTCGAGCTTGTTATATATGTGATATCGGTTTTTCCTGGCTGCCGGGCTGCTCATCGGGGGTTTCTCTCCGCGTTATCCGGCTTTCCTCCCCCAACAAAATTGTAAAAAAATATAGGATAGGTACAGTCGAATCCGCTTAACAGGACGTCGCTTAGTAGGACTTTCTCTTATAAGGACCCCCCCAAAAAAATGTCCCTGCCAAAGTTGTTCTTTGTGATTACTTATAAAAACTCGCATATCAGAACCTCTGCTATAAGAACCTTCGCCTATAGGTAACCACACTTGCTTGCTCCCCACACGACCTTCCCTCGGATATAAAAACATTTGCTCGCCTAAAGGTAACTAGGCCTAACTCAGGTTCTCATAAGCAGGTTTAGAAATCAGTCGAAACTGAGTTGAAGTTATCGTTTCCAGGAAGTGGGCTTTCTTTTGGGGGAAAGGGAACGGTTTCGTTTTCGGTTTGTGTACATCACTTGCAAGAAACATGGCAGAAAGGAAGAGAAAAGCTCTCTGGCTCAGACGCAGAAATGTATGCAGCAGCAACATTGCTTCAAACTACCATTGTTGTGTATACAGCTGTGAGTGCCACCACTAGAGAATGGATACCGCACATGCCACTGTTCTCAATTCCTGGAGTTGAGATCAGCCAGGACAGGGTGTAATTGCGAAACCTTTGCGGTCATTTTGAACGGGTAGTTAGTGTACAGGTGAAGTGCTGTTCATGGCATTACTGCATCTGAACTCCAACAAGTAAAGTAAACCACTCCAGATTGGTATTAGATGGGAAGCATGGTGCTCTAGAATGAGCCCATATGTTTTTTGTTTTTTGTTTCCTTATGGCAATTCACTTTCAAAAGCTTCCAAGATTTAGGATTGATTAATAAGAATATTTGGTTTATGATTTTAGTTGTTTCCTGCTGAAACTGAGTGAATATAAACAGCCGAAAAAACCATTATTAATTTCTCTTTAGAAAAAGAACGTGTTCGTCCTCAGTTTTTTCTCTCACTTTTTTGGCATGAAAATGTTGCATGAAAAGCTTTTTTTTTTTTCGGATGTTTTGTTTTGGCTGACGGTCTTTGAACCATCAGCGCAAATGTAAAATATTTGTGTTGATAGTGCCAAATAAAAAGCCGATTTGAAATATTTGTTTAGTCATTTTGTCAGAATTTGACCGCACGTTATTTAAAGTTTTGTGTAGATAAACAGGTTTGACTGCACGTTAACTAAATTTTGTGTAGATAAACGGAAGTACATACCGACTTTTCTTTCCTATACTCCACGGCTTCCCCAGCTCCCTGCCCTCTCTAAAGCTTTCTCTGACGCTTGAAAATCATACACGTCTGTTTAATTTGCGTATTACTTTCATGTTTGTCTCATTAAAGTCCAAAAGACAGTTTGGAAGAATACTCTCTCTCTCTCTCTCTCTCGAAATACAACTCTGACTATATCATTTCTGATAGGGGATATAATCATAAACCAGATCTTTTTGTCTTTGTCCAAAATTATTATCAAATAATTTTTATTTTTTATTTGTAATTTTTATTACTTTTTGTCTCCTTTCGGGGAAATAATACCAATATTCTGCAAACAAGTTTTATAATAATGTGTGTCTAGCTAGAAGAAAGAGGCTGAAAGGAAAAAAAGAGAGGGAAGAGAAATAAGAGAAATATCATTGACCTGCCATCTTCTCCTTGCTATTTTCTTCTTTTTTCGGTTATAAGAACACATACTTCCATATACGATCTTATAACCGATTTCTCGCTTACAAGGGACCTCGTTTATAAGAACACAGTAATGCATGTGCCTACGAGGTTCTTATAAGCGGATTCGATTGTATTGGGTGGCGCTGCACCGCGGCAACACGCTTCCCCCGGGAGAAGCAGCCCGAATTTCCCGAAAGGGACAATAAAGTAGTAAAAAAAACCAAAAAACAAACCAACAACAACAACAATATCAACCGCGTGAAACTCCGATTTTCCGAGTTTTGAAACAATGTTCAGTTTGAATCACATTTTTCATACAGTATAGGGAATTACACGCTTATGTCTCCGTTTCATGTGCTGCTACTGCTGTTCGAAAGGTTAACGTTGTGGTCGAACCAACGTGCAAACATTAGAGAACCATTTCGAACATATACAGCGCAGAACATATCAACCAGACAAAATGAAACAACACAAAAACAAACGGAAAACTAGGGGAAAAAACCAAACAAACAAACAAACAACAACAAAAAAACCCAAAACAAAACAAAAGAGAAACATCCAAAATCCCAACAAGAACACACACACACACACACACACACACACACACACACACACACACACACACACACACACATACACACACTTTCACAGTTTGAAAGTATAAAGCACACATGAAATTTCCATCACAACTTCGAACTGCACACTCGACTCCGAGTCTGTGTGTCTGTCTGTGTGTCTGTCTCTCTGTCTGTTTGTCTGTCTGCCACTCTCTCTCTCAGTCTCTCTCCAAAACTCAAAGTAGACAAAAATGTAAATAAAATAGTAACAGCAATCAGTCGATCTTTATTTCCCTTAATTCTCAAGTAACAGAGGATATACAACAACATAACTGATAAATCCCCAGTTAGTTTGTCTAGTTCAGTAGTCGCCCTTTGTCTCTCAGATCACGAGGAGGCTGGTACATCCGTTGAAAATCCTATCAGTCAGATAGAAGCTTTGAGAAAAAAATAACATCTACCAAAGAGGTGTTGAGTGTTGAGATTGTCGTTGAGGTTAAAGATCCAAGAGCTGAGTGGGATCGGGGGATGGGGATGATGGGGTGTGTGTGTGTGTGTGGGGGGGGGGACGTGTCATATATATATATCCAAAAGAAACGATACCAAACTGTTGTCAGAATGTTTTTGTGCAAAGTGATCCCCGAGGCCTAAAAACATAGGTTTGCGTTTCCCATGTCCCAAATACAGCGTCTGCGCTCGGGATTACCGGAAACATTTGCTAATGAAATATATACCACTCTGAAATTTCTGTATTGTTCTGCTTTTATTGTATGTCCTTGCCAACCCTTGGTATCGTTTCTTTTCGACACTAGTTTATATACAAAACGTTGTCTCCAAAATTGAGAGTAGACGAGTGGCATGCATGTGTGTGTGTGTGTGTGTGTGTGTGTGTGTGTGTGTGTGTGTGTGTGTGTGTGTGTGTGTGTGTCTGTGTGAGCGGGGAGGGATCGAGGAAGGGTTAAACATTACCCTTTACACAGAAATAATAATCAAAAGTAAAGGAATCCCGAGATATATAATGTGAAAATGTTATTAAAAATGAAATGAACAAGAATCGGTCTTAACTCGCAATTTTAACTCAGGTGAAAAGAAACAAATGCGTCTAAGGCATAATAATACAACTGGCTACTCTGCCAAATGTGAGAAAAGCACAGATCCATATTACCATTGCGCCTGGACTTAAGCGTTCGCTATATTGAGGCTAATGAACATGTTGACAGCTATGTACTGTGACTAGAAATCTTCGATAGTGTGAACAGAAAAAAAAATCTGTACTGGGAAAGACCTGGCGTCGCGATCTTGAGGCAGATGCACAAATCGTGGAACACACCTGGGGACAACTGGAGAGAATGGCCCAGGATCGGGAGGCCTGGAGAACTCTCGTGGGCGGCCTATGCCCCAGAAGGGGGGGGGGGGGGGAGGGGGGTAAAGTCCCTTTCCACCACAAACAAGTTATATCGGCTGAGCTGTGTTGACCGCTGAGTTTGCAGTATTCACGCACCGATACTGAGCCCGGCTACGTTTTCTTTCGCCGGTCGGTTTGTACTGTTTTTCTTGTTTCTTGTTTCGTTTTACCTTGGACATTACCAGTAAAGCAAGATGTCTACAGCACTGCCTGTTTTCCTGAAAAGGCGAGATATTCCAGATGCGATGGAGCAGCGTCCTACAGTCTTGGAAATGTGTCTAGCCACAGAGCGTACCGCCGGTGTGGGCACCGTCGTCGGCGCACAAGAGATTAGAGGTTTGTGGAGAATCTACCCTACCACCCGTGAGGCAAGGAACGAGCTTCTAATCAAAGGCATACGGTTACGGAACGTAACTCTGCAGGTATGTGAAAATAACCCTTACACACTCCGAGACAACACCGGAGAAGAAAAACCCTCCACAAAAGTGTACATAGACAGGTTGCCCATGTCTGTAGCCGACTCGGAGATTGAACATTCTCTCTCTGCTATAGGGTGTGAGTTGAGGTCCGAAATAAAACATGAGAGAGCGAGGGACAATGACAACAAGCTCACCCGGTTTCTAACAGGACGAAGGTTTGTTTTCATAACAGTACCAACAACCCCCCTTGAAAAGACTATGACTGTCAGCTTCTTCTCGGCATCCGTTTACCACAAAGAGCAAGCAAAGAGCAAATTGGTTTGCTCAAAGTGTTTGGAAGAAGGGCACCATGTATCAGGGTGCACGAACAAGGTTGTGTGCCGAGCATGCAGAGAGAGTGGACACAAGCGAGGTGACCCGGCATGTGAGTTTGCTACACGCACGGACTTCGTTTCGCCAGTGCTGCAGCAGACAGAAGCAGGTAGCGAGAGGCCCGACGTAGAGGGTGTAGGTCAGGGGTCAGGGGCGGTGGAGACGTCTAATGCGGCTGTCGAAAATACAGCTCTAAACAGTGACGCCCGAGGGTCCGCGCGTGCGAAGCTGCGACAGAGTAGCATCTCCTCATCGCTCGGTATCGTCCCGCCGCGTAGCCGTTCGGAGTCCGTGAAACGCCGCCGACCGACAGACAAGAGCAGCCCAGAGAGTCACAAGCATTCACGTCAGGCCCTGCACGCTCAGCGACGCATCTCTGACCGACTTACCGCTCTTGCAAACGATCACGATGACTACGACGACGACGACTCCGTGAAGTGATCTTGCCCAGTTATCACTTGACTTCCTGACGACCCAAGCCCGTCCCCCGGACATTCCGATTGATTTGCGATGTAATTATTTACTTTATTTACTTTAAATGGACATCCTTCAAATAATTTCGTTGAATGTACGTGGACTACGAAATAGAGTGAAAGGAAAAAAGCTATTTAGACTTTTCAAGGAAAAAAAGTATGATATAATATGCTTACAAGAAACTTATATTACCCAGAATGTAGCAGATGCATGGAAGAATGAATGGGGAGGGGAGTTAGTGTATTCTGTTGGGTCTACACACAGCAAAGGACAAGTAATATTGATAAGAAAGCACTTTCCGTTTGAATGGTCCTCTCATGTTACTGATTCCAGGATCTTGGCAATCAACGTGAGAGTTGAAAACGAAGAAACCTGTGTGTTTAATGTATATTATGCACTCAGTCAAAAAGACAATAGAGATTTTTTTCACTTCTTAACAAGAACAATACAAAATTGCAACTATGAACGCATTATTGTATGTGGCGATTTTAATGCAGTCATGAACAATGATCTCGACATAATAAGTGGAGAGAAACATCCCTCGGCCGTGGTAAATGATTTCAATAGTTTTAAAAATGAGTGCGAACTAAGTGATCTATGGAGAGTAAATAACCCAGACACCCGGGAGTACACCTGGTCGAGAAAAAAACTAATGACAATTTCGTCGCCCGGAGATTGGACTACATATTCGTAAATGACGCAGCTTTGGACAAAGCATCGGAGATTAATTTTTTCTCTGTACCTACGTCGGACCATAGGGGAATTTTTCTCTGTTTACGATTTGATAAAATAAAATAGGTCCAGGCTACTGGAAGTTCAATAACTCCTTACTCAGAGAGAAAAAAATTATTGATAAAATGAATCTAGTTATTGACACTTTTCTCAATTGTGAAATCTACGAAAAAGCAGAACAAAAATGGGAGATGCTGAAATTAAAAATTAAAACTGAATCAGTTGAATATAGCAAAAATCGTGCAATCCACAAAAAGAATAGATATGTTGAGTTATCAGCAAAACTTAATGAATGTGAGACCCGTTTAGCGAAAGAACCCCAAAACGCCCTTTTGCTACAAAATCGGGAAAATCTGAAATTTTCATTAGATCTTTTGGAACATGAACGTCTAAAGAGTGCTCAGACCAGATCCAAAGTAAAATGGATTGAGGAGGGGGAAAAAAAACACAAAATATTTCTTAAATCTAGAAAAATCTCGTGCAAATGCAAAATTATTTTCTAGCATTGAGACGGAAAATGGAACTTTTTTGACGGACCAATTAGACATTTTAACAGAACAAAAACGTTATTTTGAAACTCTGTACAATCGAGATACGTCTGACGCTCCGATTGAAAACAAGGTTGATGCATTTATAAAAGACTGTAATGTCCCATGCTTATCAGAAGAGGAAATGAAAAATTGGTAGGGTTTGATAACAGTTGAAGAAGCCTCATAGGCTTTAAAAATGTTAAAAAATGGTTCTTCCCCAGGCTTAGATGGACTCACCACAGAATTCCTTAAGTTCTTTTGGTCAAAACTCAGAAACGTTATCGTCCAGTCTTTTAACGAATCCTTCCAAAAAGGATCCTTGTCATACACCCAAACATCTGCAGTTCTGACACTGATACACAAAGGTAAAAATCTTCCGAAAAACAAGCTTTCAAATTGGAGACCAATTTCATTAACTAATACAGATTATAAAATCCTGGCAAAATGTCTTGCTAGTAGAGTGTGTAAAGTTATTGACAAGTTGGTACATGGAGATCAGGTTGGGTACATCAAAGGAAGAAATGTATCAACTACTATACGAACTATTGATGATGTGATAGAATACTGTAAGATTAAAAAAAAGACTGGTATTTTACTAGCGCTGGATTTCCAAAAAGCTTTTGACAATATCTCCAAAAAATACATGCTGTATGCTTTTAGAAAATTTGGTTTTGGTGAAAACTTCATACATTGGGTCTATACATTATTTAATCAAACAAGAAGCTGTATTGGTTACAACGGATGGCTGTCTGACGACTTCGAAATTAAATCCGGAATTAGACAGGGTTGCCCATTTTCATGTCTTGCCTTCACTATCGGCATAGAACTTCTGGCAATACGGTTTAAGCAAAGTGAAAACGTCAAAGGTCTAGCTTTCGATACACAACGTATAATAAAGACCCTGCTGTATGCAGATGACGTTACTATGTTCCTGCGAGACATACAGGACATACAGAGTGTCTTACAAACACTAGAAATATTTTCAGTTTTTTCAGGATTAAGTTTAAACAGACATAAAACGGAAGCCATGTGGCTTGGTGGTGGTGGAAATGATGGTGGAGGTGGGAATGATGGTGAATTGGGACTTAGGTGGGTGAAACAGATTAAAATTTTGGGTATATACTTTAGCAGCAACTGCTGTGCTTCCGAAATTGAACTCAATTGGAAGGAACGAATGATAAAAATTAAGCAGATTATTTCAAGCTGGGAAAAAAGGAACTTGGGACTTTTAGCAAAATTATGTATTATCAAAAGCTATCTCATATCTCAGTTCATACATGTAATGCAAGCAATACGTATTCCTGACGGCGCTTTGAAAGAAATAAATACTATTTTATACAGATTCCTGTGGAGAAAAAAGAACTGTAACAAAAAAAGCATTTGAAAAAGTTAAAAGAGTGGTAATAAACAGCGAAACAGAAAAGGGAGGTATAAAAATGATCGACATGTGCATCATGCAGCAATCATTTCTCTGCAATTGGATGATAAATCTCTCCAACACAAATCCAGACACTACATGGACACAGATTCCGAATATATGGCTGAGCAATTTTGGGGTAAATTTAGCGTGTTTTAATAATCCCATTGAGTATTCCAGATTTAAAGGGCTTGAGTTTGTGAAATCAGCTTTCTGGACCTCAGTAATACGATCCTGGTTAACGCACAACACAACTCCAAGGACAAGTACTGAATTCAATATGATGTGTATATGGAACAATGATCGTATATTGTATCAGTCGAAACCTATTTACTTTAGAAGATGGGCCAAGAAAGGTATTACCTATGTAAATGACTTACTACTGGCAAATGGTATGATGTCTCTGTTACAAATTGAACAGCTAATTGGTCCATCACCTAGCTTATGTTTAGAATATATAGTAGTATCTTCCGCCGTTACAAAGTTCTTAAAAGAAAACCCAGACTATGTACAAATGCAAACAGAAAAGCAAATGGCTCTTTGTCTCAATGGAGAAAAGATTACCTCAGCCAAAAACATTCGTAAACAGATTGTACAGAAACGTTACAGCCCACCCTGTGTTATTCGCTTTTGGCGTTACAAGTTTAACATCGATATTAACCAAGCCCATTGGAAACTTGCATATCAGACTACAAAAGAAACAAGATTACGTGAGTTACAATGGAAAATTTTGCACAATATTTATCCTACTAATATCCTTTTGTATAAGATAGGAATAACTGAAAGTAAAAACTGTCCATTTTGTCCAGACCAGGTTGACTATATTGAGCATTTTTTCTTTGAATGTAAGCGTGTGAAGGTATTATGGAAACACATTGAAAATATTATTAATTGTAAATTTGGGCACTGTATTGTTTTGAATTCTGTACATGTACTATTTGGGATAACGGACAAGGGCGGCATCTCTAAGGAGAGATGTCAGTTTCTTAATCATGTAATTTTAATTGGCAAAATGTGTATAAGTAAATACAGGTACGGTACACCAACAAACATAATAAGCTTGTTCGAAAATGAAGCTCACTTAAGACATCTGTCCATGCACTAATTTCAAAACATTAATTTAAAATCACTGGGGAACCAATGAAGAGAGGCCGATCAGCCAAAAAAAATGTAAAAAATGAAAAAAAAAAATGAAAACAAAATAAATAAATAAAAAGGTTTTGAGCGGCCTGCATGCAACTGAGGTTCCAAAAAAAAAAAACAAAAAAAAAAACAAGTTATATCAAAGACGGGGCAACGATAAAAACGCCATCACAAATATTTTGCCCCAGCCGGGATGCGAACTGACGACCCGAGCATTAGAAGTCCAACACTCTACAATGCGGCCACCCCTGTGAGTGAGTGAGTGAGTTAGTGAGTGAGTGAGTGAGCATGTCTCAAATCAGTTGATGTGGCTGTAGACTTGTTCAGGAACAGAGTGTGTTGTGGGAGTGGGCCGGTCGTGGCACAGCTTGTCATAAGTTCCGTCCTCTTCGTCTCCGTCCTGTGTGTTCCCCTGTGACAACAACAACAATAGTGTATTCAGTACGGGAGCGAAGCCGAGAAATCCACCTCCATCATGAGTAACCTGCGCACTGTGCCGTACAGCAAAAAGCACGTGGTGTTTCGTCTTAGTCCCACGGCTTAGCCCAGGGCCCGCATGTAGAAGTGGAGGTTGGAGATTTTAGCCCTTGGTTAGAGTCTAACCTCGAACTAAACTAGCTCTAGGGTTAAATTTTCTCTCTCTCTTTTTTTTTTTTAAATCAGGAAGCGGGTCCATTCCATCAAGGTGCCTACGCCGTTATAGAAGGATTTTTGTCTTTCTTTCTTCGATTCCTTTTTTAGTTAAGTTTGTTTTGGGGTTTCTTTTGTCCTAGTCTGGGTCAGGCCAGTAGCTGTAGGTTAAATTAACCTCGACTTTTACATACGGGCTCTGATCTTTTTCAGCTCAGTACATCATAGTTCGGCTCAGTCGTAAAGCCCAAGGGAGACAACACTATGGCGTGGCATTTATTTTGATCCGTTTTAAGTAGGACAGTTTCTGAGCAGTTTTTAACCAGGAGATAGTGGCTGAAGTTAGAGATCCAAAGCAGCATTAAAAAAAGAATCGGCTGTCGTGCGAGGTTAAAATTGGCCCCAAAACTAGTGGGACCAGAGGAATGCCATCCTTCTTCTGATATCTGGGAATGTTTCTTAATTGTCATCAAATCAATGACATAATGAATAATAATGAGCACTGAACCTACAATGGGCGTACCTGTCTTGCATTTTCTCCCCCTGCATTTGGTAGTCCTGGGACGTCTGCCACGTTTGCAGAGCCTGTGATGAAATATATAATAATGTTTTTGTCTTACCAGATCAAAGCACGCATGAATTTGAGATACAGTCATATTCATTGCAAATCAATCAAGCGCGTTAAAAAAGTGATGTTAATCACAAATAAGAATTGTCAGGGACAACAATACAAGCGGCCATAAGGTGACAACAGCGAAAGCAAAAAAGAAAAAAAAAAGAAACCAAACAAACAAAGAGAAAAAGAAAACAAAACAAAACACAAAAGAAAAACAAAACAAAGCGCAACAAAAGAAAGTCTCTTTTTCTGTGCTTTCCCAGTAACTCCATATGCCCAGATCACTGTTTGTCTCCCTTCTGTAAGAGCCCATCACATAGTTATGCCCATTTTCCTTTATTCATCTCACACATAACAATACATGCATCTTTGTCAACCACACCTGACGTCTGCTCAGCTCCATCTTCTCGGACGGCAAAACCACCTTCCCCTCCTCCTGGCTTCTTGTTTGGGCCTCTGACCTGCTGGGCTGCGGGTTCGAGCCTACGAGCTGCGGCTTGACCGTTGCTTGCGATGGAGGTGTCTGTGGAGAATGCTAAATGGGAATATGACACCGCCAAGACTTTGTATCAGTATGATAGCTATATAGCTATATATTCACTGCAATTCAATCAAGCGCGTAAAAGCCGTGATGTAAATCACAATTAGGAATTGTCAGGGACAACAATACAAACGACCATAAGATGACAACAGCAACAGCAACAACAATGACAAAAAAACAACAGAAAGAGAAAAAAATAGACACCACCCAAAAAAGCAACCAAACAAACAAAGAGAAAAAGAAAAAACAAACAAACAAACAAAAAACTACAACAACAACAACAACAACAAACACCCAAAGCCTCTTTCGTGCGCTTTCGACTGATACCAATATAACTCCATATGTCCCAGACCATCCTTTGTTCCCCCTCTGCAAGAGCCCGTCACATAATTATATGCCCATTTTCCATTATCCATCTCACACAACATAACAATAAATGTATCTTTGTCCACAACACCTGACGTCTGCTCAGCTGAATCCTCTCGGCCGGCAAAACCACCGTCACCTCCTACTGGCTTCCTGTTCACCTGGCTGTCGAGGTCTCCTTCTGGGCCTCTGACCTGCTGGGCTGCGGGTTCGAGCCTACGAGCTGCGGCTTGACCGTTGCTTGCGATGGAGGTGTCTGTGGAGAATGCTAAATGGGAATATGACACCGCCAAGACTTTGTATCAGTATGATAGCTATATATCACTATGATATCAACATGCTTACCCTTTGCTCCAGCAAGTGCTAGAGACATCGTCATATTCACTGCAATTCAATCAAGCGCGTAAAAGCCGTGATGGGAATCACAAATAAGAATTGTCAGGGACAACAATACAAACGACCATAAGATGACAACAGCAACAACAATGACAAAAAACAACAGTAAGAGAAAAAAAATAGACACCACCTAAAAAAAGCAACCAAACAAACAAAGAGAAAAAGAAAAAGAAGAAAAAAAAAACCAACTCAACTTTTTAAACAAAAGAGAGCCTCTTTCCTGCGCTTTCCACTGATACCAATATAACTCCATATGTCCCAGACCATCCTTTGTTCCCCATAATTATGCCCATTTTCTAATATCCATCTCACACAACATAACAATACATGCATCTTCGTCCACCACACCTGACGTCTGCTCAGCTGAATCCTCTCGGCCGGCAAAACCACCGTCCCCTCCTACTGGCTTCCTGTTCACCTGGCTGTCGAGGTCTCCTTCTGGGCCTCTGACCTGCTGGGCTGCGGGTTCGGGCCTACGAGCTGCGGCTTGACCGTTGCTTGCGATGGAGGTGTCTGTGGAGAATGCCAAATGGGAATATGACACCGCCAAGACTTTGTATCAGTATGATAGCTATATCACTATGATATCAACATGCTTACCCTTTGCTCCAGCAAGTGCTAGAGACATAGTCATATTCATTGCAAGTTAATCCAGCGCGTAAAAGCCGTGATGCAAATCACAAATAAGAATTGACAGGGACAACAATACAAACGACCATAAGATGACAACAGCAACAGCAATAACAATGACAAAACAACAATAGAAAAAACCGTAGACGCCCCCCCCCCCCCCCCAAGCAACCAACCAACCAACCAAACAAACAAACAAACAGAAAAAGAAAACAAAACAAAACAAAAATCAAAACGCAACTTTTTAAACAAAAGAAAACCTCTTTCGTGCGCTTTCCACTGATACCAGTATAACTCCATATGTCCCAGACGATCCTTTGTTCCCCCCCCCCCCCCCCCCCTGTAAGAGCCCATCACATAGTTATGCCCATTTTCCATTATTCATCTCACACATAACAATACATGCATCTTTGTCAACCAAACCTGACGTCTCCACAGCACCAGCCTCTAGGAGAGCTAAACCACCTCCCCCTCCTGCTCGCTTCTTGTTTGGGCCTCTGACCTGCTGGGCTGCGGGTTCGAGCCTACGAGCTGTGGCTTGACCGTTGTTTGCGATGGAGGTGTCTGTGGAGAAGGCCGGACCAGTCACGTCCACATCTTCGTACGGACTGACGGTGTGGCTTGCTTCAGGGGATGCGTCAACATTCTTGTCTGTACAACACGTAATGGTCGGCTTTATAGGATATTAGGGCGGTATTAACATTTCAACTGTTTCCTTTCTTTTTTTCGCAATATTAGCCGATATCACACTTGTAACACGAATGACAAATGGGAATATGACACCGCCAAGACTTTGTACCAGTATGATAGCTATATATCACTATGATATCATCATGCTTATTACCCTTTGCTCCAGCAAGTGCTAGAGACATAGTCATATTCACTGCAATTCAATCAAGCGCGTAAAAGCCGTGATGGGAATCACAAATAAGAATTGTCAGGGACAACAATACAAACGACCATAAGATGACAACAGCAACAACAATGACAAAAAACAACAGTAAGAAAAAAAAATAGACACCACCTAAAAAAAGCAACCAAACAAACAAAGAGAAAAAGAAAAAGAAGAAAAAAAAAACCAACTCAACTTTTTAAACAAAAGAGAGCCTCTTTCCTGCGCTTTCCACTGATACCAATATGTCCCAGACCATCCTTTGTTCCCCCCTCTGTAAGAGCCCATCACATAATTATGCCCATTTTCTATTATCCATCTCACACAACATAACAATACATGCATCTTCGTCCACCACACCTGACGTCTGCTCAGCTGAATCCTCTCGGCCGGCAAAACCACCGTCACCTCCTACTGGCTTCCTGTTCACCTGGCTGTCGAGGTCTCCTTCTGGGCCTCTGACCTGCTGTGCTGCGGGTTCGGGCCTACGAGCTGTTGCTTGACCGTTGCTTGCGATGGAGGTGTCTGTGGAGAATGCCAAATGGGAATATGACACCGCCAAGACTTTGTATCAGTATGATAGCTATATCACTATGATATCAACATGCTTACCCTTTGCTCCAGCAAGTGCTAGAAACATAGTCATATTCATTGCAAGTTAATCCAGCGCGTAAAAGCCGTGATGCAAATCACAAATAAGAATTGACAGGGACAACAATACAAACGACCATAAGATGACAACAGCAACAGCAATAACAATGACAAAACAACAATAGAAAAAACCGTAGACGCCCCCCCCCCCCCCCCCCCGCCCCAAGCAACCAACCAACCAGCCAAACAAACAAACAGAAAAAGAAAACAAAACAAAACAAAAATCAAAACGCAACTTTTTAAACAAAAGAAAACCTCTTTCGTGCGCTTTCCACTGATACCAGTATAACTCCATATGTCCCAGACCATCCTTTGTTCCCCCTTCTGTAAGAGCCCATCACATAGTTATGCCCATTTTCCATTATTCATCTCACACATAACAATACATGCATCTTTGTCAACCAAACCTGACGTCTTCTCAGCACCAGCCTCTAGGAGAGCAAAACCACCTTCCCCTCCTGCTCGCTTCTTGTTTTGGCCTCTGCCCTGCTGGGCTGCGGGTTCGAGCCTACGAGCTGTGGCTTGACCGTTGTTTGCGATGGAGGTGTCTGTGGAGAAGGCCGGACTAGTCACGTCCACATCTTCGTACGGACTGACGGTGTGGCTTGCTTCAGGGGATGCGTCAACATTCATGTCTGTACAACACGTAATGGTCGGCTTTATAGGATATTAGGGCGGTATTAACATTTCAACTGTTTCCTTTCTTTTTTTCCCGCAATATTAGCCGATATCACACTTGTAACACGAATGACAAATGGGAATATGACACCGCCAAGACTTTGTACCAGTATGATAGCTATATATCACTATGATATCATCATGCTTATTACCCTTTGCTCCAGCAAGTGCTAGAGACATAGTCATATTCACTGCAATTCAATCAAGCGCGTAAAAGCCGTGATGGGAATCACAAATAAGAATTGTCAGGGACAACAATACAAACGACCATAAGATGACAACAGCAACAACAATGACAAAAAACAACAGTAAGAGAAAAAAAAATAGACACCACCTAAAAAAAGCAACCAAACAAACAAAGAGAAAAAGAAAAAGAAAAAAAAAAAAAAAAACTCAACTTTTAAAAAAAAGAGAGCCTCTTTCCTGCGCTTTCCACTGATACCAATATAACTCCATATGTCCCAGACCATCCTTTGTTCCCCCCTCTGTAAGAGCCCGTCACATAATTATGCCCATTTTCTAATATCCATCTCACACAACATAACAATACATGCATCTTCGTCCACCACACCTGACGTCTGCTCAGCTGAATCCTCTCGTCCGGCAAAACCACCGTCACCTCCTACTGGCTTCCTGTTCACCTGGCTGTCGAGGTCTCCTTCTGGGCCTCTGTCCTGCTGTGCTGCGGGTTCGGGCCTACCAGCTGTTGCTTGACCGTTGCTTGCGATGGAGGTGTCTGTGGAGAATGCCAAATGGGAATATGACACCGCTAAGACTTTGTATCAGTATGATAGCTATATCACTATGATATCAACATGCTTACCTTTTGCTCCAGCAAGTGCTAGAGACATAGTCATATTCATTGCAAGTTAATCCAGCGCGTAAAAGCCGTGATGCAAATCACAAATAAGAATTGACAGGGACAACAATACAAACGACCATAAGATGACAACAGCAACAGCAATAACAATGACAAAACAACAATAGAAAAACCCGTAGACGCCCCCCCCCCCCCCCCAAGCAACCAACCAACCAACCAACCAACCAAACAAACAAACAGAAAAAGAAAACAAAACAAAACAAAAATCAAAACGCAACTTTTTAAACAAAAGAGAGCCTCTTTCCTGCGCTTTCCACTGATACCAATATAACTCCATATGTCCCAGACCATCCTTTGTTCCCCCTTCTGTAAGAGCCCATCACATAGTTATGCCCATTTTCTATTATCCATCTCACACAACATAACAATACATGCATCTTCGTCCACCACACCTGACGTCTGCTCAGCTGAATCCTCTCGGCCGGCAAAACCACCGTCACCTCCTACTGGCTTCCTGTTCACCTGGCTGTCGAGGTCTCCTTCTGGGCCTCTGTCCTGCTGTGCTGCGGGTTCGGGCCTACCAGCTGTTGCTTGACCGTTGCTTGCGATGGAGGTGTCTGTGGAGAATGCCAAATGGGAATATGACACCGCCAAGACTTTGTATCAGTATGATAGCTATATCACTATGATATCATCATGCTTATTACCCTTTGCTCCAGCAAGTGCCAGAGACATAGTCATATTCACTGCAATTCAATCAAGCGCGTAAAAGCCGTGATGGGAATCACAAATAAGAATTGTCAGGGACAACAATACAAACGACCATAAGATGACAACAGCAACAACAATGACAAAAAACAACAGTAAGAGAAAAAAAATAGACACCACCCAAAAAAAGCAACCAAACAAACAAAGAGAAAAAGAAAAAGAAAAAGAAGAAAAAAACAACTCAACTTTTTAAACAAAAGAGAGCCTCTTTCCTGCGCTTTCCACTGATACCAATATAACTCCATATGTCCCAGACCATCCTTTGTTCCCCCCTCTGTAAGAGCCCGTCACATAATTATGCCCATTTTCTATTATCCATCTCACACAACATAACAATACATGCATCTTTGTCCACCACACCTGACGTCTGCTCAGCTGAATCCTCTCGGCCGGCAAAACCACCGTCCCCTCCTACTGGCTTCCTGTTCACCTGGCTGTCGAGGTCTCCTTCTGGGCCTCTGACCTGCTGGGCTGCGGGTTCGAGCCTACGAGCTGCGGCTTGACCGTTGCTTGCGATGGAGGTGTCTGTGGAGAAGGCCGGACTAGTCACGTCCACATCTTCGTACGGACTGACGGTGTGGGTTGCTCCAGGGGATGCCTGAACATCCATGTCTGTACAACACGTAATGGTTGGCTTTATAGGATATTAGGGCGGTATTAACATTTCAACTGTTCCCTTTTTGGTTTTCGCAATATTAGCCGATATCACACTTGTAACACGAATGACCAATGGGAATATGACACCGCCAAGACTTTGCATCAGTATGATAGCTATATCACTATGATTCTCATCATGCTTACCCTTTGCTCCGGCAAGTTCAGAGGAGCCGGGTTTTGACAGTGGAGCCTTCTCGTCCACGAGCGTGTAGTCACCAGAGTCTACTGGCCGGCATTCCTGCGGGCCGTTCGCGCAACTCTGAGACGGAGCCTCGATGTTCACCAACTCATTCGGCAACGATGGGGAACTGTTTCCACGGCATTTTCGCCTTTTCTCTGAAAAAAACATTGTCATTACAATTGGAAGAACCATATGTAAGGAAGTATCTATGTAAAGGCATGTGAAATTGTAATGTGTCCATTTTTGGCTCACTTGTGTAACAAAGTGAGTCTATGTAATAGCCTCCGTCGTCTGTGTGTGTGTGTGTGTGTGTGTGTGTGTGTGTGTGTGTGTGTGTGTGTGTGTGTGTGTGTGTGTGTCTGTCTGTCTGTCTGTCTGTGTGTCCACAGTAAACCTTAACATTGGCTTTTTCTCAGAATCTACAAACAGCAGAGGCACCAAACTTGGCCTGCTGATAGACAGCCATGAGACCTTTCAAAACATACCATATTGATTGACCTTGACCCAAGGTCAAGGCCACTAAAGCTGTCTGTTTGCTAGTTTTCATTGGCATTTTCTCAGAATCTAGAAAAGCAAGAGACGTCAAACTTTGCATAATGATAGACATTGACAATACCTTTGCTGACATACCTGTATTCAGTGACTTTGAGTCAAGGTCAAGGCCACAAAAGCTCTTTAGCGGAAACCTTCCAAAACCTTAACATTGGCATTTTCTCAAAAACAATGAATAGCAGAGACACCTAACTTGGCGTGCTGATAGACAGCCGTAAGACCTTTCAAAACATACCATATTGACTGACCTTGATCCAAGGTCAAGGTCACCAAAGCTGTCTGTTTGGAACTTTTACATTGGCGTTTTCTCAGAATCCAGAAAAGCCAGAGACATCAAACTTTGCATGATGATAGACATTGACAACAACTTTACTGACATACCTGTATTCAGTGTCTTTGAGTCAAGGTCAAGGCCATACAAGCTGTTTGCAGAAATGCTTCCAAAACCTTAACGTTGGCATTTTCTCAGAAACAATAAATGGTAGAAGCATCAAACCTGGTTTGTTGATAGACAGCAGTAAGACCTTCCAAGACATACCGTTTGAATTCAATAAATCTGTCACTGGAAATTTACAATTTCCATTTTCTCAAAATCTAGGGACACCAGAGGCATCAAACTTTGCATGATGATAGACATTGACAAAACCTGTACTGGCATACTTGTATTCAATTTCCTTGAGTCAAGGTCAAGGCCACTCAAATTGTTTTCCGGAGACCTTAACGTTAGCATTTTCTTGGAAACAACAAATAGCAGAGGCACCAAACAAGGCACAATGATAGGCAGCAATGAGACCTATGCAGACATACCCATTTGAATGACCTTGACTCAAGGTCAAGGTCAATACAGCTGTTGTGAATTTTACATTACCATTTGTACAGAAGCTGCAAAAACTAGTCTAGAGCTATCAAACATGGCATAAAGATAGTCATTGATAAGCTCTTTACTTACAGATCTCATTTGAATGACCTTGACCCAAAGTCAAGGTGATACAATCTGTCCTTGGAAAATTGTTATGTTGCCATTAACCATTTTCTCAGGAACTATGAACACAAGAGACATCTTACTTCAGGATAGCTTTACAAACATACTCTTTTGAATGACCTTGACCCATCTCACAAGTGAGCCAAGGAGGCTTTGCCCCTCTAGTTTGTAAAGAAACAGTCAAACCCTTTCCTTGCAGTATAATTACTGTATGCAAGTGAGAATAACAATAATCCTTGCTGAGTCTCGGACAAAATGATAATGTGGCAGACTGGTTGCGGACTCGACAATTAAAGGGGCTAACACTACCATTTTGATGCTCACAGATCGTTCTGAGCTGTTTTCGTGGTTCCTATCATTACATCAGTTACAAACCCGGACAGTCACAGCGTCTGTGATGCTGGCACTGATGCAACAGAAGCGTACTAGATGACGAGGCGTTCACGCTGAGCAATGTAACCACAGTCGTAGAATTTGAATGCTCGACCGCGCGCGTAAAATGTAAACAAGATTGTGTCGCATTGAGAGCTGTACTAATCATCATGATAGAGAATATCGAGCGTACAGGCACACTCACGAGAGAATCTGCTCCAAAACATAAGCTAGGTTAGCGAAGATGGAATTTGCCCGTTTAACTGAAGTAGACTGATCTAGTGGGGTACTTGGGGGTCTACTCCACACGCAAAGAAAAATATTTTAGATGAGAGACGGTTCAGGGAGAAAACTGAACTCATATCTATGCTTCAGTGTTGAAGAAACGGAAGTACTCTTGTGTCGTATTCTATTCACGAATGGCATAAAATACCTCTTGTCTTTCTCATGATCATGATGACAGCAAGGGCGATGAGGCCAATGACAAGCAACAGTCCTATTACAATACCAACAATTGCTCCAGGCGACGGCTCGTTATCTTCTTGCGGTTCACCGCCATGAAGTTGTCGTTTGTCCGAGCCTGTTAATCAGCAGACACAAGATGATACAGCATTTCGTTTATCCTCCTCCCTAACAAATAAACACATACGAAAACAGAATGGACATAAAGAAATAAACGAAAAAAATACACCCCCCCTCCCCCCCCCCCAAAAAAAAAATAAATAAATAAAATAAATAAATAAATAAAATAAATAAATAAATCAAACAAACACACACAAACCATAAATGAAGCATACACAGAAGGAAACAAAGAACAAGAAGAAGAGATAGATAGCTAGATAGACAGACTGCTAGAGGAATAGACAGAAAGGCAGGTAGATAGATATGTAGACAGACAGGGGTGGGTGGGTGTTTGGGAGTTTAATATGTAGACAGACAGACAGATAGACACACATATATATATTATATATATATATAAAGAGTTTTCACAATGAGGTGCCCCCAATTACGGAAAATACACCACACGAGTTTGTTGATTTCGACCGTAAAACTGCGAGTTTTAACGAGCAGTTTTACGGTCGAAATCAACAAACGAGTGTGGTGTATTTTACGTAATCGGGGGCACCGAATTGGGAAAAATTATTTATACCACGTCCTTACCTGCATTTCTTTGATTTGAAAGCTGACATCGGCAATCCAAATGCTTCACGAGACATCACTGACTGGGGTGCTTTACCTCGGCTCGCTTTGTCCATAGGCTTTCAGAAGTCAGCTGGTCCGTTTCGAAGCCTCCGTCTTAGTAGAGAACTGGAACTAGGCTTACGCTTGTCACAGACACGACCGCTTGTTTATAAAACGCAGCCAAAGATCAACAATTTCACGTCAAGCGACTGGCAAAGCTCCTTCGTCCCCATTTCCGTACGAAGTCGAACTACGTCATGTCGTGACGTAAATTATTCTTTAGTCCCTTTTCGCGTCATATTGTGATGCAAATCCTTTCACCAGAACACACTGCTGGAACACTGCTAGGGGTAATACATGTTCACTCTTTAGGTACAGCCCTAAAATTCACGCGTGGTTGTCATGGGTACAATGTTATACCACATGTGGTGAATTATGGATTTTATACCATGACTTGTAATAGTGGTAGAGTCGTATATATACATTTAGACCACTCTACCACTATTACAAGTCATGGTATAAAATCCATAATTCACCACACGTGGTATAACATTGTACCCATGACAACCACGCGTGAATTTTAGGGCTGTACCTAAAGGCCATGTCACACGAGAGGGCAAAAACAACTTGAAAACATTGTTTTCAGATGTTTCGCTGCGAAACAGTGTGTTTTGTCGTGTGACATACTTCACAACAATGTTTTCAAAACACTGTTTCGATCGTGTTTACAGTTTTAGAGCCTGCCCTAAAATCCGAAAACATGTTTTGTGTTTCAACCAATGAAAGCCGCCGTGCGGAGTGTCAAGTGACACCTTCCCGTATCCGCTCAGTCAACATGTATGTTTAAGGAAAAGACTTTACCCAGAAACCCCATCCAGAGGTATTTCATACGCATTGAAGTTCTACATACAAGAAAAGGGTGTCTAGTAAGGTAGGAATGTCTTGACCGTAGCAGGGAAACTTGTTTTCAGTGTGACATCGCCTTAAAGAGTGAACAGGTATTACCCCTAGCAGTGTTCCAGCAGTGTGTTCTGGTGAAAGGATTTGCGTTACAATAATTATGACGCGAAAAGGGACTAAGAATAATTTACGTCACGACATGACGTAGTTCGACTTCGTGCGGAAATGGGGACGAAGGAGCTTTGCCAGTCGCTTGACGTGAAATTGTTGATCTTTGGCTGCGTGTTATCAACAAGCGGTCGTGTTTGTGACAAGCGTAAGCCTAGTTCCAGTTCTCTACTAAGACGGAGGCTTCGAAACGGACCAGCTGACTTCTGAAAGCCTATGGACAAAGCGAGGTAAAGCACCTCAGTCAGTGATGTCGCGTGAAGCATTTGGATTGCCGATGTCAGTTTTCAAATCAAAGACTTGAAATGCAGGTAGGGACGTGGTATAAACAATTTTCCCAATTCGGTGCCCCCGATTACGTAAAATACACCACACTCGTTTGTTGATTTCGACCGTAAAACTGCTCGTTAAAACTCGCAGTTTTACGGTCGAAATCAATAAACTCGTGTGGTGTATTTTCCGTAATCGGGGGCACCTCATTGTGAAAACTCTCTCTCTCTCTCTCTCTCTCTCTCTCTCTCTCTCTCTCTCTATATATATATATATATATATATATATATAGACAGGCAGACAGACAGACAGATAGACGGACAGAAAGGCAGCTAGATAGATATATAGATAAATAAACAGATCGATACATAGATAGACAGACAGAAAGGCAAGTAGACAGATACATATATAGATAAGTATAGACAGACAGAAAAGCAGGTAGATAGATATATCGATACATAGACATACAGACAGACAGACAAGTAGATAGACAGAAAGGCAGGTAGACATATATATATACACAGACAGACAGACAGATAGATGTCTTGATCAAACAACACAATAACGCAAGCTGATATTGACGTTTCAATTGACCTACTCCCCAACACCATGGTTTACGGTTGGTCTCTGTTGTTTACACGCTAAACACAGTACACTTTGCAAAGGAATGGGCTTCCCGAATAATTATGACTCATTTGTTTGTGGTAATGATTTGCGAATGTCAGAAACATGTGTTTCGTGTGATACACCACATAGCAGGAATCGCTGCCAAGTGCGTAGCATCCGTTTGAATCATGCGTATTGTGTAGATCGACCCTATAGTATAGTCAAAGTCTACACTGAGGCCTTGGCTTTGTTCATAGCGGATACTCATGTGACCGGCACAGTACGGTGTCGGCAACTGATGTCATCCCGATATAAGGATCCGCTTGATGTACACGAGATAGGACCCGCTCGCAGGACAAGAGCGATAAACATCAACAGACAAAGTGTAGTGCATTTGGTAATCCAGTCGCCAAAGTTGTCGGGAATATTTTTGGTAAAACTAATTTGTGCATATTTATTTGAAATTAACTTTTCACCACCATGGATATGATTCTGAAATAGCTGACAATCTCGGCACAAGTGAAAAATTGGGCGAAATAAACACGAGATGGGAGGTATCGAAATCAGATAGAATTTACCCCCCGAGAACCTCAAGCGACAATAATCTCAAACGTAATCTTGTTCAGGGGTTGAAGTGTACTTCTGAAACCTTATTAAAACAGTGGGGAAAACTGACGTCAGTGAATGACGCCAAAGTGATATTATGGAACAGTTTTATCCCTTGAAAAGGGCTCGTCAGGTTTTGAAAAAAAAAGTGAAAATATTTACGCTGGATTCACTTAGGCCGAGAAGAAACGGAAAGACAGAGAACACTGGCTGTTATAAAATGTACCAGGTCACAACTTCCTGAATAACTTTTTCTATGCAATATGTCTACTAAAGTGGCTCGATTAAAAAGTTATCGTCAACACTCGTAGGCGACTGAGATACCAAACGCACTATAGCACGACACCCTAGATCAGATCAAAAAGCCGATCAAAGTGTCGTTTCGTGTTTTCAGAAAAGGCCCTGTATGTTATCTCGTCCGGGTCCTATCTCTCGGAAATCAGTCGGGCCCGTTTTGGCAGCCAGTCATACTGGCACTAGCCACGTGCTTATCCCTCATTGTATAGTCTAGGTCTTCGTGACATTATTCTGCTGTTCAGGCAATGCACTCCTGCTTGGGAAATCCGCCGACCTATTTTACCGGAAATCTATTCTGGAACTTTGCACCACAGGATGCCAGCCTCACACACTGAACTTCAGTATGTGTCAGCCTGCCTCTGTGTGTGTGTGTGTGTGTGTGTGAGAGAGAGAGAGAGAGAGAGAGAGAGAGAGAGAGAGAGAGAGAGAGAGAGAGAGAGAGAGAGAGAGCTGAAATTAGTTTTATTTGAAAACGGTAGAAGTGTTGGTCTTCTGATCAATCAGTTTTCAAACTTGCCGTTCAACAAAATAAATAAAAGTTCAAAATTCAACATACATAAAAGCGGAACATGAGAGAGAGAGAGAGAGAGAAAGAGAGAGAGAGAGAGAGAGAGAGAGAGAGCAGATGCCGTTTTCACTTCGCTTACTCATAACGATAATGATGCTGTCTTGTTTGTGCGTGCCGTACAACTCAGGCTGTGGTTCCCATTTTGCTGAACACTGACACCTCACTTCTCCCTCAGAAGCGTTGACCAACACGAGTGAACTGGTCACTGTGGATCCTTCAGTAGTGTCGGGTTGGTCAGGCCAAGTGTTGTTAGAACAGGAGAACTGTACAGAGGAGACGGGAGGTTTTCCACCAGTCACTGTACAGTTGATGATGTCTCCAGCTTGGACTATTGACCCTGACAACGTGGGTGGTGATGGAGGCGGATCTGTTGTAATAATAATAATAATGATTTACTTAACATCCTGCCTCAACCCGCCTCCCCCCCCTCTCTCTCTCTTTCTCTCTCTCTCTCTCTCACACACACACACACACACACACACACACACACACACACACGACGAACTCTCTCAAGCACATCTGTTTTACAGATGGTTAGCCATGCGTTATCAGATAATCAGATGAATGTACGCGATTATGTGTGACTCACATGACAGATTCAGGCGATAAACTGCAGACACTGTCGTAGTCGTCGTAGTATGTGCGTTGGTAACCCTGCACTCAACGTCTTTACCGTCTTGCCAGTGCTTTGGTGTTAGGACGCAAGCGCTGCCTGTAGGTCCATTCTCACAATTCACACCCCTCCACGTGTATGTTGGCTGAGGATTGACATCTCCTGCTTCACACGCCAGTGTTAGAGGTCTTGTTCCATCCGTAACGAATGATGCTGGACCAGTCACACGCACACCATCAGCAGATGGTCCATCTTGGGAGAAAACACATAGAATTATTTACGTGGCAGGAATCTCATGTGTGTTGACTTATGTACGTCTCATTATATTACCAACTAATATCATTTACACCAATTTTTACTTCTCTGCTACCGTACGATGTCTAGTCATTCATATTTGATCAAGTGCAAAGAATCTATTGTGGAACACGCTCCACAAGATGGAACGCCGCCCTGTTCACATCTCAATTGTTTACGCTAACTGAATAGAGCAGGTGATGAATGAAGGAAATGTGGAAAGGAAGAAAATACAGCATACAATTCAGCATCATGACATCATGACTTCTGAACATTTCTTCCTTTTCCTTTTCTTCCTGCGAAACTGCATAATTATCATTTCTACGTGGAAACACAGTAACTTACATGCAATATTAAGAATGACTGTCGTGGTGGTAGGAGTTCCATCACAGTCCATCTGACAGGTGAACGTAGTTCCGTTGTCCTGTCTCTTCACACCGCGTTTGTTCAGGACAGGTCCCTCTGTATGTCCGGGCCATGACAGTCTGCATGATGTGTCTCCAGTGGGTGACTTACACTCACACGTGAAGTTTTCACCTTCAGTAACGAACTGAGTGCAGTCTGCCACAGGCTCGCCTGAAAATGTGAAAATTGGTCTTTTCATCGGGTTTTCACGATCACGCCAACACTCGAGAATTGAGAAAATATTTATCAAAGTGGGACGGGCGTACTGATTTGTGTTTATGCCATCGACCCTTAACAATCAGCAGTTTTGTGGGCCGCCGCACCCCCGGAGTAGCCAGACACGGTGAGGTAGACTACTAAGCAGTGAAAGCTTACTGCTACTATAAGCTGTACTCTATGTGCAAACCTTCAAATCAAGTCAAATAAATCAAATTAACTTTATTGTCAAGTCCTTTAAAAACCAGAAAATTTTCTTTTGGTGCCCGCTCTGCACAATATGAAATAAGAGTAGGAATATCATAACATACAAATATACTCTGTGGTAATTCCGATAATACATGATCCTAAATAATGATATTAGTAGTATGATTAAAATAATGTCCATTTAAAGACCGGACTGTGACATACCAAAACACACACACACACACACACACACACACACACACACACAGAGTATACGGTACTTTTAAAAACATGAACATAAAAGTGACATAAAATGCAATCAACCTCCCATGCAACACGATTTTTTAAAACAAGCATCGGCAGCATGTGCACGCCATCACCTCAAGCGGAAAGCCAGCCGGCCCAAGGCACGGAACACTGCCGAGCGCGAAACACACCAGTTGTCTCACACCCGACAGCGCCCCACGCCCAGAGCCAGCCGACCCCCGGCCAATAGTGGTCAACAGTGAACCTCCACCCTGCTATTCACTCCGATGCGTGTGACAAAATTTCTGTCTTCCACCCCACCGGCCAAAACCTACTCTACTTCGAAAGATGGACTTTTCAACGTGCACCCTTCATATTTGTACACGCGAGATCGAGACAGGCACTTAAAATGAGTCATCACGTGATTTTGACTCGATATGGCAAGAAAAAGGAAATGTAAATTTAGCGGACTCGCTCACTCCACCAATAAATGGACGAGGCGGCTTGGGTTCGGGACTTTATTACGATTGACGACGACAATGACGATTGACGACAATGAATGAATAAACTGACGGATGAACTGACGGAATGACAGAATGACAGAATCACACCCTTGACTTTCTGACAAAGGTAGCTTCAAAATAATATGACACAAAGTTGGGTCAACACTGATAGCAACGGTTCCAGCTGATAGCTCCACAGTTACAGGTAAAAATGACTGTACTGAGCTCCACAAAACCGGTTACAAGGCATGAGTACAGTTCATGCATGCTTTACACACATAACAGGAAATCATATGGGTGACCAGCTCATGGGAGAAACACAGTGCAGGCCACTATGGCTGCATGGTAATGTCCCTTTGGAAAGACTAAACCAATGTCTAAGAAACTCTTGCTAACTGCTAGTTAGTTATTGAACCAAACATATAGTTATTTATACAAGAATATTTCCATCTGACCAAAGACCTTGTTTGCCCTACTTACTAATCAAATACATTTACTACTAATGAAATATTTACAACTGAAATGCATGTCAATAAAGGGAATCAATTTATTTTATGTTACTTTTATATTGTAACTCATCACTAACTGTGAGCAAGTATATAATTATCTACCACAACCTGCCAACGAACCAGTTGCCAAACAGCACCAATTCCCCTCTTCCTCTCAGCTGCTTTTTCATTCTGATACAATCATCCTTCATTCACTCTGTCACATTCATACTTCAAACACTCCGCCACACACACACACACTATATACTATACCACAAATACCCTGCCACATAATGGTTGTAAACAGAGTAGAATGTGATAATTACCTACCTATCAGTTTACAAAACAACAGCACAGAAACATACACGGACAATGCACCCGAATTGAAGTGACCGAAGACAATTTTCTACCACCGATGGCCCCCACCTGGCCGGAAATGAAACCGCAAAGTGGTTTTCTCAGTTTCTCCCGGTTTACATATTTATACAACAATGGTTTCATTAATTTTGTTTATCATCATTATTATCAATATTTTGTGCTTTTGTTTTGTTTTGTGTCTTTCATTTTGCAGCCACCATGACCTCATCTTCCCCCTCCTCAGTTCCGTCCACAGCATTTTCGGGGTTGGGTGGTTGAGTGTTTGGGAGTTTAACGTCTTTTTCCATCACATTAGGGTGATATCAAAGACGGGGCAACGAGAAAAAAGGCCAGCACAAATATTTGGCCCCAGCCGGCGGGATTCGAACTCACGACCCAGCATTTTCGGAAATCCCCACACAGCATAAATTATGGGACCCTTGACCAACACATGAAAGAGGGACGCTCCTTCTGATGACTACTCACCATGCCAGCTGGCAACAGGCCACGAACGATGCATGCGATGAGTGTACCACGAGAACACAACTCACCCTCTTTTGTTACACTTCAGCTTCATGTTTAGTGCCCTCCTGATCAAAATTCATGACACTATTAAGATTCTTCAGGAGTGTATCTCTGAAATGAAACTACGGATGACCTCAAATAAACTTAAAATAAACTTAAAACTGAGGCCATGATTGTTGCCTCACCGAGAATTTCCCGGTCAGTGTCACTCCCTCAGTTCAAGTCTGCGTAAACTGAGTTGAGACGCATTGCCTCAATCCGCCACTACCTCATAGAGGACGCGACTAAAGTTCTTGTTTGCGCTTTCGTCCTGTCTAAACTGGACTACTGCAATGCCCTCTTGGCTGGCTGCCCTCAGTTCCTCCTAAACAGACTTCAAAAGGTTCAGAATGCTGCCGCTCGCTTAGTTCTAAAAGCAAAGAAGTCAGATCACGTCACACCCCATCTCCGCACCCTACACTGGTCGCCTGTGTCCTGTAGAATTCGATACAAGATTTCATCCCTGAAGTACAACTGTGTCACCTCCTCCTGTCCTCCATATCTGTCTTCCTTGTTTCAGTTTTACACTCCCTCTAGACAACTTCGTTCTGCTGATGACACTCGCAAACTCCGTATCCCTCAAAACAATGACCTTTGGTCAGCATAGTTACTCATACTCCGACATGTTGGAATGATCTCCCAGCATCAATCAGATATACAGACACAAAACCATCCTTCAAAAAAAAATCTGAAAACCCACCTCTTCACAGCCCTCTACCAATAGCTACTGCTACATCATCTTGTGTGTGTGTGTGTGTGTGTGTGTGTGTGTGTGTGTGTGATACTTGACATTATGTGTTTGTTCTTAAATGTGTGTGTGTGTGTGTGTGTGTGTGTGTGTGTGTGTGTGTGTGTGTGTGATACTTGACATTATGTGTTTGTACTTAAATGTATGTGTGGAGGCATGTTGTGTGTTTCTGGGTGAGTGAGTGTGTGCTCATTGTAAGGCGCCCTGAGCTCCCCCAGGAGGGAGGGCGTCCCTCAAGTACCCATATTATTATTATTATTATTATTACATTCCTTGCCGAAATACGCGAGCGATTGGAACAAGCTGACAACTGCCACTACGCAACACAGCCCCCTCCCCCCCCCCCAACACACACACACACACACACACACACACACCGGTCCCTTTTCTGTCCTCCCCACCCCCACCCCCTTCCTCTCGCTCCCCACACTCTCTGCAGTAAGTCTAAGGGAGAATCTACCGTATCCGAAAACGCAGCACTAGGGCATATAATTCTCAGGTGTGTTGTTTTACTCTCGGGTTTCAAGTCGTGAAAGTGTCTGCGTCAGATTCTGAAATCGCTGCGTAAACGACGCATATATGTGAATAATAAGGAACAACAGAGAGAGAGAGAGAGAGAGAGAGAGAGAGAGAGAGAGAGAGAGAGAAATTGAAATAACTTTATTTGAAAACGGTGGAAGTTTTGGCCTTGCAACCAATTTTCAAACTTGCCGTTTTTAAGAACAAACAACTAAACCAAAAAAAGCCAAATGATCGAACATACGTAAACCTGGAACAAGAAACTTCATACACACACACACACACACACACACACACACACACACACACACAATATTATCGCATGTATGAACTAGTATGTCCATATTTGTGTGAACGTGTGGTACCTATTTTTATGATTGTTTGTTATTTGTTGGCTAATAGATATTTGAAGAGGCTGCTTTTAAACGATGAGGCTGACCGACTGTGCCTAACATGGACAGGAAGAGAATTCTACAATGAAGTTCCGGAAAATGCGAAACTACTTTTATACATGTCAATGCGGGGACGGGGGATTTTAAAAGTTAGTCCTAACCTAGAGTCTATGGATGTGGATTCTGAGAGAGTACATGCAAGATATTCCGGAACTAACTTTTTGCGGAGTTTGTACATAAACATTCCTTTGTTAAACTGAAAGTGGCACTGTAGGGGAAGAATTTCTAACACTTCTTCTTCACAAGTCTTTGATCTGTTGAGAAGGTTGGTAGTAGTAATATTAATTTTGCAGCTCTCCTGTGTAAAGAATTCAGCCTCTTCAAATGAACTTCACTCGAACCATCCCACACCGTTGACACAGATGTGTGGGACTTGATATGGGCATTGTAGACTAACTTACGCGTGTCAGCATCTGTTATGAATCGCAAATTTGACAGCATGTACAAATTTCGAGAGGCACTTTTACAAACATTATTGATGTGGGGTTCCCACTGAAGGTGGCAGTCAATAGTAAGACCAAGCAGTCGGTGCTGTGTGACCTGTTTTATAGTGCTGTCATTGAGGGACAAATGGAGAGTCAAAGGTGCAAGTTGATGCTTTTGGCGTGTAGCTATCACCATACATTCAGTTTTGGTTGGGTTAAGCACCATAGCGTTTAAGTCGCACCAGTCAGAGACATCTTGCAGTCCCTTCTGGAGACGCTTGCTAATGACTGTGATACTTTTGTCGGGTGTGTGAAGTGCTGTGTCATCAACAAACATATCGCATATGACATCTTCGCTCAAGTGGAGATGTAAATCATTAATAAATATACAGAACAGTAGTGGCCCAAGGACAGAGCCCTGAGGCACACCATGTTTTACTAGACCTTGAAAGGAATATGATCCATTAAGAAGCACTTTTTGTCTTCTATCACATAGGTACGATTCGAAAAACGTAACAGCATCGGAATTACACAGATACGGTTGGAGTTTTTGTAAAAGGATGGTGTGATTCACTAAGTCGAATGCTTTTTTAAAATCGAGAAAAACAGTGCCGGTTTGTTGTGAATGATCCATCGAAGTGAGCCACGTGTCGACCAGTCTGGTCAGCGCTGTGTGGCAAGAGTGCTTGGGGCGAAATCCTGACTGAAAAGAATATAAAAGCTTTCTGCCTTCCAGGTAATGGAGGAGGTGTTTATGGACATGTCTCTCGAGCAGCTTTGACAAAGTAGACAAGAGAGAAATTGGTCGATAATTATTTACGTCTGTTAGATCTTTTGATTTCGGCAGTGGAATAACCTTGGCTTTTTTAAACTCAGTAGGAAAAGTATTAGTTCGGATACACAGATTGAAAATGTATGTAAGGGAGTCCACTATATAGGGGAGGGACAACTTTAGTATTTTTGGACTTATTTCATCCGGACCAGATGGCTTTTTGTTTTCCAATGTACTGATGAGTTTGCCTACCTCATGGATTGCAATTGGGGGAATCACAAAAGGTGCCGTACCAGCTGTCCTCCGTTTGCAGAAGCTTAGTAGGGCATCGGGGCAGGTGTAGGAGTTGGGACTATCACTTGAGGGTGCTAAGGACTCAGCGACTGACAAGAAGTGTTTGTTAAAGGTATCAGCAGTGAGTGTAGATGGGACAGCAGAAGACTGGTTACTATGTCCCCTGGTCACAAGGTTAACAGCACGCCAAAGTAATGACGTGTCTTTTTTGTCTTTTATCAATTGATCACAAAGAGATTTCTTAGCTTTCAACACTAGTGACTTGACCCGATTTCGCTGTTTCTTATATTCTGTAAAACGTTTTTGTGCCCTTAGCTCATCGCGTAATGACATTGCTTGAGTAATATCTCGGGTCAACCATGGGGGTATTGTATTGTTTTTCACTCGTTTCTTCCTAAGTGGGGCATGTTTGTTCAGGACACCGACAAAGAGTGTATACCAAAGTTCTAACGCATCATCGGGACTAGATTCGTTGAAGACTAAGTGGAAAGGCGTTTGATGGAGGTCTGCGAGAACAGCAGTTTATGAAAATGTTTGAATGATCTGTATATGATTGTTGTATGCCCATGTTTAGTTTTGACAGGACTTATTGATGTCCATGTACAGATAACAGGATAGTGATCACTTATGCTAAGATCAGCAACGCATGCATTAGATACGACTTTCGGACGGTTGGTGTATATATGGTCTATGAGCGTGGCTGTTGAGTGGGTAATTCTGGTAGGGGGTGAGATCAGTTGTGTCAGACCTACTTGGGAAGTTGTACAGTCCCAGGCTGAGTGTTGCTTTAACATGTCAATGTTGAAATCTCCTAGCAACAATATATCATTACAATGTAATTTCATGTTTTCCATTGTCTGCAAAAAATCATCGTACCATTCAAACGGGGCAGATGGATTGCGGTAAAAAATGCCCACAAACAAAGGTTTAACCTTGGGGTTTCTTATTTCAACCCAGAGATATTCAACATTTGGATGTTTTAAGTCTGTACGTCTAGTAGCCAGATGCTGGATTGTGTTATGTATGTAGACAGCAATGCCCGTCTGACCAGGCAGACATGGGTCTCGTCGGAAGATAGAGAAGTTTGGTATTGCTATTGCGTCATCACTGATGCATGAATTTAAGCGGGTTTCGGTGATGCCAAACAGGTGGAATGGTTCTGGTTTGTTCAAGAATACACAAAGATCAGAAACCTTATTGAAGAGATGATATACATTGAGATGACCAAAATGTAACTTATGGCGTTTATCTACAGAGTGAGTCATTTTCAGACAATACTAGCAAGACCTTAGGAACAGAAGTCATGTAAGTGGAAAACGAATTGAAGAAAATGTTAGACTGGAGAAAAAAAATACTAATCCACAGCAAGCACTGTGGGAAAACGCGGGTAGGCTGCTGTGTGAAGGCCAGTAACACAGTGAGTGTACACACCAAACTTACTTGTCTAAAGATAACGTTAACGATCAAAAGTCACCGGTGTAGTTCTAAATACACTACGCAACTTCAATTTCAAGACTTTAAACTTTAAAATAACGAATCAATGGAACTGTTGAACGAACAAGTAGAAGTAAAACTGAATGTCAAGAAGATCAAGTGACGATGAATGCACCACAGGTATCAGCGTATATTGAGAGAGAGAGAGAGAGAGAGACTGACTGACTGACTGAAACGTTTATTTCAGGATAAAGACTTGTAGGCATGGTCTGCCTATCTTACAAGCTGTCCTGCTAATCTAGGAACACTAAAAAATAAAGGCTAACATTACCAAAAAAGTATACCAGGCACAAAGGGAGTAAATCTAATAAGAAAAAAAAAACATGCAAAGATACAAAGAAGCGCAGGAAATTCAAACTAAACACATCGGAAAATAGGTGAAGAAGTAGATAACATGGTGTTTGAAATTGTAGTATACAGAGAGAGAGAGAGAGAGAGAGAGAGAGAGAGACTTACCCAGACAGTAACTGTTCCATTGTGAGAAGGCGAAGAACAGCAACATCCACAAAACACTCATTCTGACACCATTACTTGAACACTTTCCACGCCATTACTTGAACCTCTCTTAGTCTGCTTTCTGCTTCCTAAACTGACAAAAAATAGCAACAATAGTTCTTGGGTAAAACCAGTAACTGAACAGTCAAATAGTTTCACAAATTTCGTCACACTTTCAGAAACATTTACAGTAACATGTAGCATGCCTTCGTTTTCACATTTTAACATGAAGGTGGAAGTAAAACTTCCTGCTGGGTTCTCGCTTGCCGCTGCGACTATTACTGGCACAATACGTGGCAAAAGCGATGTTCATTTCGCGAATATCCCACTACCAAGCGAATTAGCAGTGTGTTTTATCAGTGATTGGCGAGAAAAAGTCCCATGATTGTTAGTTCCTCTGCTCGACTTCGTTTCCTTCCTGCTTCTCGTCGGTCCCGGCCTTCTCATTACATTGTTACCAGCACGATCATGGCTTGACATAGTTGTGTTGACTATGGTGTGTACATATGCGTGTGTGTATGTATATGCACTAGATAGACCCGAGTACTTACGTGAGTGCAGATGCAGTCAGTACGTATGTACGAGTGTGTATATACATGTTCTGATCTACATTTTGTTTTGTTCGTTTTTGTTTGTTTGTTTCTTTTTCCTGTTTTTTTTTTTCACTTTTGGTTTTCCTATGTCCCCACAGGGTTAGCTCTTTGACGCCGAAGCACAATTTCTAACACGCGATTTCCTATAGGAAATCGCGTGTTAGAAATTGTGCTTCGTCGTCAAAGAGTTAGAATAATAAACTTGACTTGACTGGAATTGACACACTCACTGTACGCGAAGCACATTCCTGTAAACTATACACAGGCATAAGGAGACAAATTGAGCGTGGGGTCATGTTTGGTGTTTGTTGAGGTACTCTAGCTGTTTGGCAAGTGTGCCAGTCTACAGTGACTTTTGTGTCATGAAAAAGCGTGATTTTCGTGATTTTTGTGTTATGAAGGTCAAGGTGCATGCCAGGCGGTCGCAATAAGAGTCAACCTGCCAGTGAAGCTGGGACTTTTTGCACAAAGGCCGAGCACCAGTGAGGCAAGCGGATTTGTGTGAATTGGTTCTCAGGCCTAAAGAGAAAGTAGACGTGCATTACTCTAGTGAGGCCTGAGCGTAAAGGAGACATTCAAATTTTTTAAACTCCTGTCAGTTGCGTGCCTTTGAATGGTCTGTTCATGGTAGTCATTGTTTCCATATTGAAACATTTTAGGGGTTACTATGATGCCTGAGGCTAATAGGGAATATATAGGCATTTTGAGGTCCTGTGTATGTGTGTCCTTCGCCCGCAACGTTACGTCACGTTAGGCAAGACAGCTACGCGAATGCCAGTGTTTAGAACACAGCACTACACGGTTTTTCCGAGGCACTAACTGATGTTAGATCAAATGAAAGGGCTGATGATGTGATATGTGCAGTAAGCGCCTTCTGGTTTAACAGTTTGGTGATACGCGGAGGAAAGGGGTGAGCGGTAGTCTAATAGGTAGCGCGTCGGATTTAGTCGCTGCGCTACTGGACGGCCGTCACCAATGTCATGGCGATGAAGCGTGGATGCGAGCCCAGGTCGAGCTTGTTATAATTATGTGATACCGGTTTTTCCTGGCTGCCGGGCTGCTAATCGGGGGTTTCTCTCCGGGTTATCCGGCTTTCCTCCCCCAACAATATTGTAAAAAAATATAGGATAGGTTTGTGGTGGCGCTGCACGGCGGTGACGCGCGCTTCCTCCGGGGGGAAAGCAGCCTGAATTTCCCAAAAGGGATAATAAAGTAGTGAAAAAACACACAAAAAAACAACAACAACAAAACCCGTAAAACTCCGATTTTCCGAGATTTAAAAAAATGAATCACATGTGCTGCTACATGTACTGGTGTTCAAAAGGTCAACGTAGTCGTCGAACCAACGTGCAAAGATTAGAGAACATTTCGAACACAAACAATGCAGAACATATCAACCAAACATAAAGCAACGACACAAAAACAAACGGAAAACTAAGAAAAATAAAAACTAAAAAAACACAAAACAAAACAAAAGAAAAACACCCAACAAGAACACACACACACACACACACACGTCCTTTTAGTTTCCACCCAGTGCTTTACCAAGAAGAATCCCTTTGTTTCTCTTTTTCTTTCTGTGGGGCAATAAGGATTGTGTTCAACCCGGCCCGTGCTGCATGGAATTGTTTGTCGGCCTGGGCAACTTTGGGCCACGACTAACCCCACCCCACACACTCCGCATCCCGTCCTCCCAGCCTCCCTCTAGTGTGTACTTAATGTTATTTCTCATAAGTGGCTTTTATTGAAACCACAGACGTATAGAGATAGACGCACCGCGGTGCCGGAAAAGTGACGCCGCGCGCGCCATGTTGCTAGTTCCTGGAAGTGCCAGCTGTTTACATAGCGCGCATAGCATTGGCCAGACGCTATCAGCTGTATACATAGCGCGCATACCATTGGTCCGCTTTATCTTACGTCACATTTCTGATGAGGTCTTTCTAAAGTGTATTTCGAACGAGGCATCACAGAGCCTCTGAGTTCTGGTATTAGTAAGGTGGCCGCGATAGCGACACTCGCAAGCAGCGGTGGCAGCGTGCGGCGGTGAGTCTATCTTTTTACGTCTGTGATTGAAACACAGTATGTGCTTATTACTAACTCTGCTCTAAAGCCTTGTACACAGAATTTTCACAATGAGGAGCCTCCGATTACGGAAAATAAACAAGACGAGTTTGTTGATTTCGACCGAAAAACTGCCGTGAGAGTATTAACTGGCAGGTTTTCGGTCGAAATCAACTCGTGTTGTTGAACACACACACACACACACACACACACACACACACACACACACACACACACACACACACACACACACGCACGCACGCACGCACGCACGCTAGCGCCGTAAAATAAAATTGCAAAATCTTTATTTCCTAAATCAACTGATGAATCACAAACAACGAAAACCTATACTGTTACATCAGCCTCAATCTCTCTAACTAAAATCGCGAGAAATGGCCATAATGGGGCGGTCGGTGATCTAGTGGTTAAGATTTTGCCACCAATGCCAGAGGTCAGGTTCGAGTCCAAATCGGGGAAAGTAATTTTTCCTTCTCGTAGGTGGAATCGTTCATTCGGGCCGATCGGCGTTCTCTCCGGGTACTCCGGCTTCCTCCCCGTCTGCTTTGGAAATATTCAGTCCACAAAATTCAAAATAAATGTAATTCCAAATTCCGACACTTAAACTGTTGAACTGGCCCTTCGCACCATGTGATTGTAGTGTGTTCATGAACATTTCCAGTGTGTGAGAGAATGTGTATGATTCACGTAAGCGTGCGCGTTGGGTTCAGTTCGCGGCGCTTTGAACCAGCTCAAGAAATTGGGTAAAGCGCCTTCACAATACACAGTTTTAATTATGAGTAGTAGTAGCAGACTGTGTGAACGGAATACTGATCGTTTAGTACACTGGTATTAGATACAGATACAGATAGATACAGATAACTTTATTGTGCTTAAAACAGGAAATTTGTCTTCGGCTTCACCGACACGTAAAGATCATGAAATCACACATATAAAATCTCTCTCTCTCTCTCTCTCTCTCTCTCTCCTCCAGCTGCAGCAGCACCAGAGTTGATAACACACTAAAAACTCCAGCAATAACAGTAAAATCAGACTATATGACTAAAACATTTGTAAAAGACAGCTCGTCAAAAGGAACGACGTACAAATTAAACATCACGAATTCAACACACTTATTGCACAGGGTAGGAACGACTTTTTAAACAGGTTTTTATGGACACAGGAACTCTAAAACGCCAACCACTAAGCAATCTTTCACAATGACAGTGCAACGGATGTGAAGCATCAGCTGTTAGCCATTCAGTCCTCATGAACAACGACACTGTGTGAAACAGGAAACACAGGAATTAACCTCTTCATTTCAACAGTCGGTTCATCCATTGTGCTTTTATCTCGTTTCTCTTTGTAATTTCCGTACACGTGATTGTAATACAGATAATACCATTTCGAAAATTTCGCAGCATGATAATTGTCATACAACGTGAAAGTTTTGCAGCTTGAAATTCGGGACAGCACAATTTCCGGGTACTAATTAGTAGTACAACACAAATGAACTGTTCCAAATGAATTCAACGATTCCAGGTCTAACAATATAACATAATCAGTGTATAATCACATCACAGACACGCACACGATCAGAACTATCACAGACAATATACCAAATTTGAGTTTGCAGCAAGAAACAACGAGTAAGATTAGAGTCCCTGCCGGATTTTACAGCCTTTACAAAGTTAGTCAGTCGCTGGTTTACTACAGAAAAATATAGATATGGTGTTGCTGGGCGGTAAATAAAGTTTTGCAGAATTTGGCTTCCATATGAGACATTACTCCAATGAAACCTCATCTTGTCTGTGCCTGGTGCATGACACTTTAAGGCTCTGAGTTTTTGTTTTTTTTTTTGGTAAACCAGCAAAGCTCTGTGTGTGTGTGTGTGTGTGTGTGTGTGTGTGTGTGTGTGTGTGTGTGTGCCGTGTGTGTGTGTGTGTGTGTGTGTGTGTGTGTGCCGTGTGTGTGTGTGTGTGTGTGTGTGTGTGTGTGTGTGTGTGTGTGTGTGTGTGTGTGTGTGTGTCTACAAACGCATGCATTCATTTGTGTGACAGGCCTGGTAACGGAAGGAACGCTGACCGGATGATTTAAATAGTTTTACTTTCAACTTCCTTGACAGAAAATGCTGAAACACATGTACCAGTACGCCAGATTTGTACAGTACGTATGCACTCATACCCAAGCCTAATGCGAATGAGAACTACATTTCCCACAATAAATTACTAATCGTTCTGGTAGAGCAAACAGCATCTTATCGCTTATCGTGTGTGTGGGGGGGAACATAGACTTGGGGGAATATCGACCTGGGCGAACATAGACCTGGGGGAACATTAACATGGGGAACATAGACCTGGGGGAACATAGACTTGGGGGAACATAGACCTGGGGGAACATAGACCTGGGGGAACATTAACATGGGGAACATAGACCTGGGGGAACATAGACTTGGGGGAACATAGACCTGGGCGAACATAGACCTGGCGGAACATTAACATTGGGGAACATAGACCTGGGGGAACAACGTATCCCTGGAATATTTTGTGTGTTTAAACTACAATATTCACCCAATAATCAGGCTGAACATGTCAGTAGTTCATAAATACGTAAGTGACCCCTGCTTGAGTCGGTCCGTGAACAAAGTGTAACTGTGAGCCATGAACTGATTAACGGTCAGAACCGCGGAGGAGGTCGTGGATTCGGCTCCAAGTAACCATCAGAGTCTTCTGGTGGACTTGCCGGAGGAGAAGAACTTGGGGGTCTTACACCTCGTGGATTGCCTGAAACCATTTGATTTTTTCATAATTTCTGATTTCTTTCATAGTGTACATCCTGAAGGGTCAAAGGCTTCCACGCGCATGCTATAATGTATGTAGATGTATTGGGTGCAAAAAGCCGTGTATCTGTACAGCTTGTACATATTGTATATGTATCTACGGAGATTTTTCAGGGTGTGCACCCTGAAAGGTTGAAGCCCCTAGAAAATGTATATACTGAAGGATTCGAAAAGCTGCATAATTTAGTGTACATCTGTGTGCATTTGCCGACATCCGCATATCCATGACACTGTTAGTGGTAGTGGTCAGTGGACTAGCTGGAGGTATGGTTTTTGGTTGCATGTTGTTGTCGTTCTTGTTGTTGTCGGTCGTTTCCTTGTTAGTTGGTTGAGGTATGCGATGGGAAGGGGTTGGGGGGGGGGGGGGTGGGGGAGGGGCGAGCATGGGGTAGGTGGGTGGGTGTTCGGGAGTTTAACGTCCTTTTCCACCACATACGGATGGTATCAAAGACGGGGCAACGATGATAAAGCCAGCACAGATATTTGGCCCCAGCCGGGACGACCCGAGCATTAGGCCACCCCGGCTCCCCATGGGAAGGGGGGGGGGGAAGATAGCCGGAAGATCTTGAACGTATTCCTCGAAACTGACCTGCAAGCACCTGCATGGGTGTGGCATCCACCACTTCATAGTTCTCCGAATTTCTGTTCGTCTGGACGTCTGGAAGCTGCCTCAGCTGTCGTGAGATGATTCCTTGGTACACTGTGATATCTTCCTGTCGTCTTGGCAACGGGCGCTCATAGGTCCTGCCTCCTAGAAAACATATCGTAGAAAATGGCATTGTTTGCTACGGCTTAACCATGTGTTCACTGAACCCCACCTTGCTACGTATCTGGGCGAAACATCGTTGATCTGCTAGGCTAGGAAAATTGCTGAACAAGGTAGAACAAATTTGATCCTAACTTTTTATTACAGATTTCAGTAGAACACAGACCCCTAATGCTGTGGTGGTCTCCGTGAATTTTTTCTCCGTCCGCGTCACCGTTAAAAACGACCGTTTATCTTGCCATTTTCACTATATGAGCCCTATAAATGGGCTTTTGAGGGTGTGCACAAAGTATGCGTGTTTGCGGGTACAGAAATGCGCAGAACTCCACTCTAAATACGGTCACTGTTAGACAAGACATGCATTGTTGACATACTGAAATTTTACCCCAATCAGAATGATACTTCCTGGAAAATTGCGGCCATCAGTTTGGCCGTTGATTCAAAGGACCCTGTAAAACGGCGGTATTTGATGCTTGTGCACTTATCAGGTCACTGCAGGTGACATGTATCGCGGAAAACATTTAGGAACATTGAACAATTTAGTCAGGAAACGCTTCTTTGGTGTTGTGAAGTTCCCTTGTCACCGCATGTGCAGGTACGTATGAAATATGATATCCAAGTGAGCACGTTTTTCGGTAGCGATATTTTGGGGGTGTACTTACTAAAGTAGTTGCTGCGTTGTGAGTAGTGAACGGTTTTTCTCAAAGAGCAGTGCACACTCAAGAATAGTATCCCAGTTGTGTCACGTCAAAAGTTCATTGAAATCGCTTTTGTACTTTTGTCACAAACAGCCAACGAAAGTGCAGTCTGTTTAATAATGGCTGCTAGTTCAGTACTAGCACAGTGCAATGGAAATTATGTAGAGCACAACCTCAAGTCTATAGTAGTCTGTGGCTGAATTCATTTCAAGTGTTATGAGGCATGTTAATCACACGGCAAACATGTTTTCAAGGTCAAGGTCATTGGTTTGTCTGTTTACTCCAAAACATTTTACTTCATCGCTGAGAATAAGCATTTTGGTGCTGCTAACTTTTGTCCCCGTAGTTTGGTGAGTTCACAGCATCCTCATAATAAAAATATGACTGCAAAATCTTCATAATTCAAGCGTGACCTTGACCTTTACTAGAGGTCACCAGAAAGGCATTCTTATCAATGCATATTAGGCAAATGTTATGCCAAAAGTTGCATTTACAAACTTTCCACCCAGTCTCTATGACCTTTACTCCCAAGGTCAAGGTCAGCAAAGTTGTCCACAAGAAATCTTCTCATACAAACATCGTTTGTGCTAATTTTGTTTTGCCTGGTGCTTGTGACTGCTTGTTCTTTTGCTTATTCTAACACAGCGATGAAATAAAATGTTTGGGAGTAAACAGACGAACCGATGACCTTCACCTTGTAAACATGTTTGCCGTGTGATTAACATACCTCATAACGCTTGAAATGAATTCAGCCACTTACTACTGTAGACTTGATGTTGTGTTCTACATACTCTCCATCACATTTTGCCAGTAATGTATGCCAGTAATTTTCATTTGTAATTTTGTGAATGTCCAAAAAAAGGCAACATAACGGCGTTTGTTCCCAAGGAAAAACACGTTGAAAATAAAAGAGATTTCACAGATTTGCTTTTGTGTCTATTGTTTTTTATTTGCAATTGTGTAATTTTATTTTACTGGAAGTTTCATATTAAGTTTGTCTAATTTCTGTACCTGTACCTCAAAACAGGAATTAATGAAAATGTCCGACATTTTCTGAGTGCGTTAGAATTTGAGGCAAAAAGGTATACTTCTAATAGTATTTTAAGGATGCTGGACCATTTCTCTAAAGCATGATGTGCGTCTGCAAATGATCTGTCAAGCGTAGCAGCTGCAGCAGCGTAATATGTCAGCCCGGTCCCCATCAGTAAGAGAATTGGCGTCTATATGGAAAAAGGAAGATTTGATAACTGAGAGCTGCTACAGGCAAATCTGTTGTCATTTCGTTGGACCACCGCAGGGTGTAGCATATCCAGTAGTCAAACTTGAACTGTGTGCACAATATCTGCTGCAGCGGCGTCATTTGTAATCTTTGCTGTGTATAGTCAATTTTTGAACCCAACCACAATATGGATTCCCCTCATTACCCCTCACAGCCAAAGGGACATAGTGGATGGGCTAGTAACACGTAAGTGCCAAGCCTCTCCTCTAAAAGTTGGTCAATAACAAAAAACGCTGTGTACACTGTGGTCGTCATATCTGGCTACTTAGTAACCTACCCTCGTAGCAGTTAATACTCTGTTTAATTAGAAAAAGGTAATTTAAGTCACCTATTTCAAGCAGTGAAGAGTTCATGAAATTTGATGTGGGATGCACGTTTTCCTTCTCCTGGAATCACTCTATCTACTTTTTCCAATATGTAAAACAATGACAAGTTAAAACTGGTGGCTGCTAGCAGCAAAATATAAACCTACCCCCCACGCAGCATGCAATGAAGGAAATGGAAACACTGGGTAAAAATAATGACCGCTGTAAAGAAGACGTGCTTGTTTAGATCCACGGATCTTTCTTCATACGACTAGCCATTGTCTTTTCCACCAAGACAAATGTATAAAAAGAAATTGCATCAAGTGTAGCAATTATGGCAGGCTCTTTTGGTAAGCACCGCTATCAGCCCATATAGGGAACTGATAGCTTCAATTAACGGCCATCTATAAGCAATGAATCTCTCATACAAGTTCTGGAAGATAATTCTGAAACACCGAGCATGTGACCGAATATTTGCATCATATTATACTTGTTTTCGCGGATACACCTTATCACAGCAACCAATCAAGTGTCCCTACTCCCATCATTACGCATATTCAGCCATTATTAAACAGGTTGCACTTTCGTTGGCTGTTTGTGGCAAAAGTACAAAAGCGATTTCAATGAACTTTTGATATGACACAACTGGGATACTATTCTTGAGTGTGCACTGCTCTTTGAGAAAAACCGTTCACTACTCACAACGCAGCAACTACTTTAGTAAGTACACCCCCAAAATATCGCTACCGAAAAAAGTGTTCACTTGGATATCATATTTCATACGTACCTGCACATGCGGTGACAAGGGAACTTCACAACACCAAAGAAGCGTTTCCTGACTGAATTGTTCAATGTTCCTAAATGTTTTCCGCGATACATGTCACCTGCAGTGACCTGATAAGTGCACAAGCATCAAATACCGCCGTTTTACAGGGTCCTTTGAATCAACGGCCAAACTGATGGCCGCAATTTTCCAGGAAGCATCATTCTGATTGGGGTAAAATTTCAGTATGTCAACAATGCATGTCTTGTCTAACAGTGACCGTATTTAGAGTGGAGTTCTGCGCATTTCTGTACCCGCAAACACGCATACTTTGTGCACACCCTCAAAAGCCCATTTATAGGGCTCATATAGTGAAAATGGCAAGATAAACGGTCGTTTTTAACGGTGACGCGGACGGAGAAAAAATTCACGGAGACCACCACAGCATTAGGGGTCTGTGTTCTACTGAAATCTGTAATAAAAAGTTAGGATCAAATTTGTTCTACCTTCCGCTATATAAAAAGCCTAATTAGACTAGCCTATGCGGTGTCTCACATCGTACCCACTTAGACACACGCAAAGTTTTCACAAAACTTAAACAGAAACCTAATCGCGAGAAGAAGAGCACTGTGTCTGCTATGTACATAATGCAACTGCCGTGTGGAAATGCGTTTGCTGGGAGAGTTTGGGTCTTGTGTATTGCATTCAGAGCTCTACTCATTATCAGGAGAGACTGTGTTGAGTGTGGGTGAGTGGGTGTTTGAGGGTTTCACGTCTTTTCCCACAACATATGAGGGCGGTCGGTGGTCTAGTGGTTAAGAGATTTGTCACCAATGCGAGAGGTCAGGGGTTCGAGTCCCACTCGGGGCAAAGAATTTTTCCTTCTCGTATGTGGTACCGTTCATTCGGGCCGATCGTCGGGGGTTCTCTCTGGTTACTCCGGCTTCCTCCCCCTCTGCTTTGGAAATGTTCAGCCCACCAAATTTGAAAACTAAATGCAATTCTAAATTCCGAAATTCAAATATCTGAGCTAACCCTTCGCACCACGTGATTGTAATGTGTTTATGTCCAGTGTGTGAGAGAATGCGTGTGATTCACGTGAGCGTGCGAGTTGGGTTCAGTTCGCGGCGCTTTGAGCCAATTCATCAGTGAAACTGGGTAAAGCGCCTATACAATACTCATTATTATTATTATTATTTGGGTGATAACAAAGACGGGGCAACATTACATTACTGTTCCACAAAACATGTTGGCTTCACTGAAGTGTAGCAACCTTGGAATGACGCGTGTGTGTGTGTGTGTGTGTGTGTGTGTGTGTGTGTGTGTGTGTGTGTGTGTTTCAATTGTACATGTTATCAACGTAAAGTCTATACCTGTTCTCTTGCGCGCGAAGATGACAAAGAAGACGACAAAGCCAATGACGACCAGTACTCCGGCGGCTGCCCCTCCAATAGTAGCGGGAAAAGGGTCTCCGTTCTCAGTCTGCTCGTGTTTAGGGCCTTGTGGTCCACCGCCCATTGGTGCTGAAACAAAGATAACTTACGACACAAAGTCTTTGATACGTACATTTTTCTTTTTACTCTAGTTTTGAATACAAAGTTTGTTAGATGAGGTATATGACAAAAGCCTTCAAATTCATAGGGGAAGCCGGGATGACCGACTGGTAGTCCACCACCCTGTGTGTGTTGGGGGGGGGGGGAGGTAAAGCCGCGGAAGGAGGGGGGAGGGCTCTGTGGGTCCTCGCGGCTCAAAGCCGGCTCACTCACTCCTTGACCTGAACACAGGCATGAGACAGAGGACACATGTTGCAAGTACGCGGCAAACAAGTTTCTTCACTGTTCCCGTGTACGAAACTTTGTCCCCTGAAGTGAACAGGGATTTTCAGTAAAGTTTTTTTTCTTTACACTTCAGTCTCGCGTGTCGACATATTAAACGGCAAACTGCAATTTCATAAATTTTAGAGATGTGTGTGTGTGTGTGTGTGTGTGTGTGTGTGTGTGTGTGTGTGTGTGTGTGTGTGTGTGTGTGTGTGTTTCATTACTTTCAATAGTGATAGTATCTTCTGTACAGTGCGTATACAACAGAGAGAGAGAGAGAGAGAGAGAGAGAGAGAGAGAGAGAGAGAGAGATCAGATACCGTTTCCACTTGGCTTACTCATAACGGTAATGATGCTGACTTTTGTGTGCCTGTACAAGTCAGGCTGTGGTTCCCATTTTGCTGAACACTGACACCTCACTTCTCCCTCAGAGGCGTTGACCAACACGAGTGAACTGGTCACTGTGGATCCTTTAGTAGTGTCGGGTTGGTCAGGCCAAGTGTTGTTACAACAGGAGAACTGTACAGAGGAGACGGGGGGTTTTCCACCAGTAACTGTACAGTTGATGATGTCTCCAGCTTGGACTATTGATCTTGACAAATTGGGTGGTGATGGTGGCGGATCTGTTGTAATAATAATAATTATAATTTATTTAACATCCTGCCTCAACACCCCCTCCCCCCGCCAACACACACACACACACACACACACACACACACACACACACACACACACACACACGACGAACTTTCTCGAGCACATCTCTTTTACAGATGGTTACCATGCGTTATCAGACAATCAAATGAATGTACGCGATTATGTGTGACTCACATGACAGATTCAGGCGATAAACTGCAGACGCTGTCGTAGTCGTCGTAGTATGCAGGTTGGTAACCCTGCACTCAACGTCTTTACCGTCTTGCCAGTGCTTTGGTGTTAGGACGCAAGTGCTGCCTGTAGGTCCATTCTCACAATTCACACCTATCCAAATGTAAACAGGCTGAGGATTGACATCTCCTGCTTCACACGCCAGTGTTAGAGGTCTTGTTCCATCCGTAACGAATGATGCTGGACCAGTCACACGCACACCATCAGCAGATGGTCCATCTTGGGAGAAAACACACAGAATCATTTACGTGGTAGGATTCTCATGTGTGATAACTTATTTACATCTCATTATATTACCAACTAATAACATAATCATTTACAGCAATTTTTACTTCTCTGCTACCATACGATGTTTAGTTATTCATATTTGATCAAGTGCAAATAATCTATTGTGGAACACGCTCCACAAGATGGAACACCACCCTATTCACATCTCAATTGTTTACGCTAACTGAATAGAGCAGGTGATGAATGAAGGAAATGTGGAGAGGAAGAAAATACAGCATACAATTCAGCATCATGACATCATGACTTCTGAACATTTCTTCCTTTTCCTTTTCTTCCTGCGAAACTGCATAATTATCATTTCTACGTGGAAACACAGTAACTTACATGCAATATTAAGAGTGACTGTCGTGGTGGTAGGAGTTCCATCACAGTCCATTTGACAGATGAACTGAGCCCCGTTGTCCTGTCTCCTTACACTGGGTATGTTCAGGACAGGTCCCTCTGTATGCTCTTGCCATGCCAGTCTGCATGATGTGTCACCAGTGGGTGACTTACACTCACACGTAAAGTTTTCACCTTCAGTAACGAACTGAGTGCAGTCTGCCACAGGCTTGCCTGAAAATGTGAAAATCGGGTTTAATCGGGTTTTCACGATCATATCACTTGAGAATTGAGAAAATACTGATTTATCAACGTGCGACAGGCGTAATGATTTGTGTTAATTCTGTCGATCCTTAGCAACCACCAGGTTTGTGGGCCGCCCCCCCCCCCCCCACCCCCCACCCACGGAGTAGCCAAATGCACCAATACATGATCAGGAAAACTTCCCCTCGGCGCACGTAATTATCCGCTTCTTCAGCGACGCTCTGCGTGCATTGAGTTGAGACGCATTGCCTCAATCCGCCACTACCTCAGAGAGGACGCGACTAAAGTTCTTGTTTGCGCTTTCGTCCTGTCTAAACTGGACTACTGCAATGCCCTCTTGGCTGGCTGCCCTCAGTTCCTCCTAAACAGACTTCAAAAGGTTCAAAATGCTGCCGCTCGCTTAGTTCTTAAAGAAAAGAAGTCAGACCACGTCACACCTCTTCTCCGCACCCTGCACTGGTTGCCTGTGTCCTCTACAATTCGATATAAGATTTCATCCCTGACGTACAACTGTGTCACCTTCTCTTGTCCTCCATATCTGTCTTCCTTGTTTCAGTTTTACACTCCCTCTAGACAACTTCGTTCTGCTGATGACACTCGCAAACTCCGTATCCCTCATGTCAAAACAAAGACCTTTGGTCAGCGTAGTTACTCATACTCCGACATGTTGGAATAATCTCCCAGCATCAGTCAGATATACAGACACAAAACCATCCTT